>LZPB01000081.1:13196-73525 GCA_001676865.1 Ceratocystiopsis minuta
CCACCGCCGCCACCGCCGCCATCGTGTCCAGGATCCTCCGTGGCGTCGATGCTGGCACCGCGCGCGCGCCAGGACCCGGCCTGATGCACGTCGGCCCCGCCGCTCGCCCGCCAGGACCCCGCACCACCGCTGCTGCTGCCGCTGCTACCACCGCCGCCGCCACCACCGCCGCCGCCGTGCCCGGGCCGGCCGCCCCGGCCGCCGCCTCGGGCCCCGCGGGGGGTCGTGGCGGCGCCGTCCGCTTCGCTCGTCTTTTCCGCCTCCGGCCGCTGATCTGACTGCCCCGCCTGCGGCGCCTGCGCCTGCTCGTCCACCATCTTCTTGTACCACGTCGGGTACCCGTGGAAGAGCCCGAGCGCGCGCTGCGTCGGCCGGTCATGCGGCATCTCGTGCTTGAACTTGCAGCCCTGCTGCGTGAAAGCGCAGATGCCCTCGTGCACCCACTTGTCGCAGTACACCTTGTGGCGGCGGGCGGGCGCCACGGTGGGGGGCGCGCGGGGGGGGACGCCTGCCGGTGCCGCCGGTGCCGCCGGTGCCGTCGGTGCTGTCGGTGCTGTCGGCGCAGGGGTCGGGGTGTGCTCGTCGGCGGCAGCGGCCACCATCCACGGCGGCGCGTACGCGGCAGCGAACGCCGCCGACGATGCCGCAGGGACCCCCCCGCCCATCATCAGCGGGTCCGCCAGCACCACCATGCCGCGGCGGTCGCGCTGCAGCGGCGGCACGCCGCGCAGCGGCGGCAGCGTGTCGGCCGGGATCAGCCGCGCGTAGAGCCCGTTGCCGCGGTCGAAGCAGTAGGCCACAAAGGGGGCGGGGGCCGTGGCGGGGGCGGCTGTCGGCGTTGGCGTAGGCGGCGGTGGTGGCGGCGGCGGCGGCGAGAACACGTTCAGCAGAGAAGAAGACGACGCGGGGCCCGTGGCGGCCGGCGCCGACAGGGCCATTCCTGCCGAAGGCGGTTGTGCCGGCGGCGCCGGCGACGACCACAGGGCCTGGCCGTAGCCGTAGCCGTAGCGGCTGGCACTGGCACTAGCACTGCCACTGT
Organism: Ceratocystiopsis minuta; assembly: GCA_001676865.1. Taxonomy (NCBI): domain Eukaryota; kingdom Fungi; phylum Ascomycota; class Sordariomycetes; order Ophiostomatales; family Ophiostomataceae; genus Ceratocystiopsis; species Ceratocystiopsis minuta. The sequence goes on from LZPB01000081.1 coordinate 14,236, forward strand.
TACTGCCGCTGCCGCCGCCGCCGGCACCAGCAGCGAGCCGGCTCGCCGCAAACGGCGCAAACGGCGAAAACGGCGAAAACGACGAAAACGACGCCGCCCGCGCGTCGTCGGCGCCCGCCGCCCCCAGCGGTGGAGGGAACGTAGACCAGATGGTGCGGCCGAGGGGCGACGTGGGCGGCGGCGGCGGCGGCGGGCGCGTGCGGTCGGCGAGCGGGAAGGCGGTGGAGGCCGCGTAGGCGTGGTGGCGGGAGGAGGACGCGTCGTCGTCGTCGGCGGCAAAGGCCGGCGGGTTCGTGGTGGTCGGCTCGCCCGCCGTCCGGGTGCCGTCGTCGTTGTCGGTTGGCAGCGCCATGGACACAAAAACGTGGCGGCTGTTGCCGGCGGTGGCGGCCGAGGCGCGGTGGTGGTGGTGGTGGTGGTGAGGGTGGTGATGAGGAGGGGGCTGACGGCGACTGCTGTGGGCGCTGCTGCTGCTGGTGCCGTTGCTGCCGTTGCTCGCACAGCTGCTGCTGGTGCTGCTGCCGGTCGGTCGTCGGTGCCGTTCGGCGAGATACTGCTGGTCCTGGCCAAAAGAGGAGGCGTCGCCGCCAGGGCGAGGCGTAGGTGAGCAGATATCGGCCGCCGTGTAGCAGAGCGTGCGGTCGTCGGCGTTGTTCCTGTTCTCGTCGGCGTCGTTCTTCCTATAGTGGTGGCCGCGGTCCTCGGTGTGGTGAGGAGCTGGTGGTGGTGGTGGTGGTGGGCGCTGGGGAAGCAGCAGCGGAGCCTGCGGCGTGGCCGGGCGGCCTCTATAAATACTCCTCGTGCGGCAGGGCTGGTCGTGGCCGGTGCGGTGGTGATTCAGTGGTGCGTGCGGTCCCGTCGGCAGAGGCAGAGGCAGCGGCAGCGCCAGGGCGGCCAGCACGGCCGGTGGTGCGAGGGGGTGGCGGCTCGCCCTGTCGTCCCAGCAGCACCGGGCCGCGTGGTCGTGGCCTCTCATCGCATCCGGCACGTGGTGTAAGTGGTGCTGCTGCTGCGGCGCCTGACGTGGCGGCCGACCGAGGGCGCCGTGACGCCAGAGGTCCTCCATCTGGACGCACACGCGCGCGCGGGGACAGACAAGGCGTCAGGTTCTGCTCACCCTCCAGCACACAGCAGCCGGCCGGCTCGTCCGTGTTGTCGTACACCCCGTCGTCCGCCCTCTATACCTTGGGAGTGTCCCCGTCGTCTTTCGGTGAGCAGCACGGTTGCGAACAAAAGACAAGACACGCGTAAGTAAGGAAAGCTCTATACGGAGCAAGAAGCGAAGTGACGAGGTTGTAAGAGAGAGAGAGAGAGAGAGAAGGAGAAGGAGAGTATCTCTCGGGGCACTGGCCAGCAAACACCCACCGGCAGGCCAGCAAACGAAGAGAGACAGCAGGGGGGCGAGCGAACGAACGATCGCCGTTCTGACGGCCGGAGAAGCGACTGACGAAAGAACGCATCTCTCCTCGCTGGCCCCAAGCAAAGAGCCCGCATGCAGCTGGTGAAACGATCAAACGCCAAGCCGGACGACAGCCCCGATGCTGCTGCTGCCAGATCGTGCCCGGCCACCCCTCTGCCGCCCTTGCATCATCACAGCAGCCGGCGTACAGATCAGGCGTTTGTCCTCCTGTTGTGAGCACTGCAGGCAACCGGCAACGTGGGCCGAGAGAGAAACGGGGGAGGAGGAGGGGACGCACGCCCGGCTTCTTCCCCCCTTTGCGTTCGCCCTCAACGGTGCACCACCACCGGCTCACCGCTCCTCTCTCCCCGTCTCCATTACGGCTCTTCGTTTGTCGGTGTCGCCTCTTCTCTTTGTGCGCGCCGCTTCGCTTCCCTTGCCGTCCCACACGGTCGCACAGGAGGGACCGAACAGAGGGAACCAGAGAGCAAAAGGCGAATATGAGAAGCCCCGTTGGGCGAAGACGTGGCAAGAGGGCGGGAACAAAGAAGACGGGCCGTGAAACCGAGCCCAGCAGAAACGCACACGCACAGCGACGGGGCAAGGAGAACAACAAAGAGAAAGAGAGAAAAAACTGGCAGAGCCGCCAAGCCTGTTTTTTGTTCCGTTTCCTTCTTCCGCTCGAGGTGTGTCTATCCTGTGTCCTGCTCCCATGCCTTTTTTTACCTTGACCCCGGCCTGATTTTGTCTCCAGTGAGAAACGTGTAAAAGAAAGACAAGTAACAAGAAAAAGAGAAAAAAAATACACTCGCTGGCATCTCTATCCCAACCGGACACGGCTGGCCCAAAACCTCGACAAAAGTCCAAGACGCCCAAAATGCGTGTAGATCAAAACAGTAAACCAGACCCAAAGCAACAGAGCCATGCATGCACATGGGGGTATAGCGCTCAGTGGCCCCGCGCGCCCTGCCGCGTCATGGCCTTTTTCCGGGGCGGCTCGACCGCCTCGTCGGCGGCGTCCTTCTTGCGGCTCTGCTTGCGCGACCGCACCGCCAGCGGCGGCTCGCTGTGCAGATGGCCCAGGTCCTCCAGCGCCATGCTGTTCTCCCAGCGCGTGCACCGCAGCGCCGGCGCCGGCGCGGCCGGCTCGGGCGTGGCGGTGGCCGTCGCGACCGCCGCCCCCCGCATGCGCATGCTCATGCGCTTGGACGCGCTCTTCCCGGCCGGCGCCGCCGTCTCGGCCACGCTGTCGTCGTGGTCGTCCTGCTCGCCCTTGTTGGCCTTCTCCTCGGCATCGTCTGCCGGGGACGCGTCGCTGCTGCCGCCGTCGATGTACTTCTTGCGGTGCTCCATGTTCGCCACAATCTTACTGCGGAAAGTGACCAGCTCCTTGCGCAGCTTCATCTCGTTGAACCCGCGCGGATCCAGCCAGCCGATCAGCTCGTCCAGCTCCTTGGGCTCTGCGAAGAAGCCCCACTGGTTCGCGCTGCGCAGGCTGGTCGCGCCCTCCTCGCGCGTCTTGCGCTCCGGCACCGTCATGCCGAACTTGGCCGCGTACTCCTTCTGGTGCTCGGGCGCCATGTCGATGTAGCCGACGCGCTCGAGCTCGTCGGGGCCCTGCACCCAGAGGCAGCCGTTGGCGTACTCGGCATCGGCCGTGGAGCTGGTCGGGAGGCCCCCGTACGGCATGCCGTTGCGCTCAAACCAGTAGTAGCGGTTCCAGAAGCGGTCCTTGCCGAGCACCCGTGTGCGCGGACAGTCCGCCTCGCGCAGGTCGTTATCCAGCGTCGCGATCTCGTCCTCGCAGTTCTTGATGTCCGCCTCCTTCTTCTCAATGTCCCGCAGCAGCTTGAGGAACTGCTTCGACTGCTTCGGCACTTTGGCTGCCGCCTCGGCTTCCTTCTTGCGCTCCTGCTCCTCTTCCCGCTTGCGCCGGCGCTCGGCCGCCCGGTCGTCCGCGCGGCGCAACGAGCGCCCGCGGGCACGCGTCGGCACCCCGTCCTCTTCCTCCGTCTCGTCGCCGGCGGCAGACAGATCCTCCGCGTCGCTCATCTTTACGTCGCTGTCTGCCTTCGGTTCCGGGCGAGGAGACGGCGGCATGTTGTCCGGAAGGAGGATTTTGCGTTGATCGTTTAGCAGTTTCAAATCCTCAATGCTGTTTTGTGTTAGCGAAGAGCATGGCAAGAAGTTGGACGGAGATGAAGACCTACTATTGCTTCCGGGACCGCTGCCATTCGATCTTCTCCTTCCGGTACTTGGTCATCTGCTCGCTGCAGTCTTCCATGTACCCCCGGATGGCCTTGGTCTCCATCGTCAGCATGCAGAGGATCTGGAGCAGCGCCACGCGGGCATTGATGTCGAGTGCATAGTACTGCTCCCGCACCGTCTCCCGCGTGGGCTCGGTGATGTTTGGCGGCACGATCTGCGCAAGCAGCGCCTCGCACGCGGCCTTTCGCCGCTCGTTCTTCGACAGCTGGTGCAGCAGGCCGACGACAATGAGCTGCCAGCCGCCGTCCCGAAAGTTCCGCTTGCGCAGCTCGTCGATCCAGTCAAAGCCCTCCAGCGCTTCTTCGGCACGGTGCACAACCACTGGCTCGTCGTCCTTTTCCTTCTCGGCGGCGGCCGTCGCTTCGGCGGCCAGTCGGTCGGCCTCCAGCTTGGCCAGGCTGCGCCTGGTTGCGCGGGTGGCGTGTGCGGGCGGCGGCGCAGGCTCCTCCTCCTCCTCCTCCTGGCCTTCCTCCTTCTTCTCGTCATTCTCCTCTTCCTCATCGTCGTCGTCGTCGGCGTCGAGGTCGGGTAGCTGGATCTGCACCTGCCCCCCCGTGGCCTCTGCTTGGACCAGCGTTTTAAGGACAGAGCAGTGGATCTCATCCACCATCCGCACAGGGGTCTCGGCCGACACATAAATCAGCGCCTCGACAAAATCGTCAAAGGTGAACGAGTCCAGCTTGAAGATTTCGCAGTACACGTTCAGCGTGTCCCACGTCTCGAGCAGCGGACCGACCGACTTCATAAGGATCTTGCTGCTGATGGGGGACGTGGTTGCCTTGGCGGCCGCGTTGGAGACGCCGTTTTCTGAGCCATTCGCCGTGCCGTTCGTGGCCGCCCCGTCCAGCGTGCTGTTGGCAGCGGGATGGTCGTGGCACAGGAAATGCAGCGCGGGCCGCGTGGACTTTGTGGGCTCCAGCTGAAGGTCTTCAATGGGGTATTTCGGGGCCGGCGGCGGGGGTGGTGGCGCGGGCGCTTCGGGCATGGAATAGTAGTGACCTGGTGGTGTGAGGTTCTGTTTTCGCATCGACAAGGAGAACTGGAAAGGGTTGTTGGGAAGGGGCAAGTGCTGGAAGTGGCCCGGTTCTGGGTGGTGCGCAAACGCGCTGGGCCGGGCTTTCCACGAACCGTTGGACAGCTGGCGACGCTGCATCTTGCGCTCCTGCTGCTCGTACTCCCGGCGCTCGCGCTCGGTCAGTCCGGCGTGGGGGTGCTTCGCCTTGTGGCTTTTGGGGCCCGGCTTCAGCTCGGGCAGGCGCAGGACGCCGTCGGGGCTGCCTGGGTCGCCGTCGACCAGATTGCGGTCGAGCGGGAGCTGCGTCTGGCGCTTCTGGGCCAGCAGCTGCTTGCGCTCGAGCATCTTGGTGTTGTAGAGGAGGTTGGCGGGCACGCGGGTGTCGATGTGGTAGGCCTCGGCCACATCGGGCTTGACGAGCCACGGTGCGCCGTTCCAGGCCTCGCGCGACACGGTCTTCTTGATGAAGGACCGCAGCACAGACTTGGTAAAGACCTTGCGGTCGCGGAAGATGTTGGCCTCCTCGACAACAGCCTCCTCGCCGCGCCGCCCATCGAGACTAACAATGTAGCGGGTGTATGGCGGCGTGAGGGTGCCGTCGGGGAGGACTTTGCTGCCGTAACGCGTCTTGTCGCGCACGACGCCGTGAAGCCGGTCGCCATCGAAAAGGACGACCGTGACTGCCTCGCCGGGGTGGTAGTCTGCTTTGAATTCGTCGTAGATCTGGTCGACCAGGGTATCGATGCGCGAGATGGTCTGGAACTGGACGCGCCGCAGGACAGGGCCCTTGAGAGCTTCGGGGAATGACTGTTCCACCTCGGCAGCACCAGCACGCTGGAGGAGGGGGGGGGGGTGTGCGTCAGCTATAAAGGACACAGCACGTAACGCCAAAGAAGGGCCGGCACCAACCTCGCTTTCGAGCGCGTCGAAGAAATTCAGGTTCGAGCGGCCGGTGATTTGGCAGTTGAAACGTCTCTGTTTACGGTTAGTGTGCCTGGGGTTCGCTTGACGCGGCTCATGCTGGCGAAGACGTGCGAGACGGACCTGTTTGTAGAAATCCATCCTACAGGAGGTGTGTTAGCAACAGACAGACCGGCATAGAGAGGACGCGCCTGCGCGGGAACGAGTACATGCCTTGCCAAATACTCGTCATAGGCCGGAAAGACCTCGCCCGTGGCTCTGATATACCAGACCTAGAGGAGGCGGTTAGTAGGCCAGGGCGGCCAAGAAAAGCCCCATGCGCGTGCAGCCGAGGGTAGACATACCTCCTCGCTGTCTTTTAAATTCGGCGGTATTGGCCGGAAGCGCACCGGCTTTCTCTTGAAGAGCACCTGCAGGGTGTGAGCAGATCGAGCCAGGTCGAGCCGATCGAGCAGGGCAAGCCGATCCGGGGGGAAGGGGGGGCTGCCGCGCGTGCCGACAAAAACGTACCATGGCCGAGAGCGGACGCGGGGGGATTGCTGGCGGACCGGGGCGGGCGTGTTTGTTTTCGCCTCGGGTGTGGTGTCCCTTTCCCGGGGGGGGGGCGACTGGAAGGGGCGTGTTAGAGTGGAGCGCGCGCGGGAGCAATTGAGCGCGAGGAAGCGCGTGGGCAAAAAAAAGCGGTAAGGTCGTTTGGGACGGGTGCGGACTGGTCGTGTTGGAGGACCGGACGCGGCGTGGTGCGCGTGTCGGATTGCGGTGGTGGTTTGTAGGAGGAAAGAAAATTTTTGGGGGGGGACGAGGGAGGGCGGGTGGATGGTCGAGAGCGAGGAAGGGGGAGTAGTATATATGTGCACGGGGGAGGACGGGAGTAGGGTAGAGGTGGGTAGGAGACGGGGAGCGTCGTGGCTAAGTGGGGACCCGGGGGGGTGGTGGTAGGCGCGAGGTCGTCTGGGGATGGGTAGGGGAAGGAGCGGACGGGCGGACGGAGGAGGGTCGGAGAGGGTCGGAGATGGAGGAAAGAAAGGGGAATAGCATGGGGGGGGAGGGCGATGGGGATGAAGCTATGAAAGAAAGAGAATATACGAATGAAGAGAGTGAAGAAGGGGATGAAGATGATGAAAGCAGACGACGACTTACACGAGATCGCGGGAGCTTGGGCAGGCGGAATCACAGGAAAGGCGAGAGAGCGAGAGAGAGAGCAGTAAACGTCTAGTCAGAACCTTTGCGATGGCTCCGAGTCGAGCAGAGGAGCAAAAGAGCGCGTCGTGGATGGTTGTGGTGACGATGCCGGCCGAAGGGAGAGCGGGTGTGTGGGATGACCGCCCGAGACGACGAAGAGACGACACGCGATGGAAGAGAAATGGCTGCGATGGGGCGGAATGGGGAGCGGAACGTCGCAGCCAAGAGGGGACGAAGCTGTGCTGCAAGGGCCGGTCGTGGTGTGCAGAGTCCCAGCGAGGACGAAAGACCAAGAACGGCCGGGCGGGTTCGCGGGGAGGAGGAACGACGCTGGCTGGGCAGGGGGACGCCAGACGCGCGCGCGGGCGGCAGCGGAAAATCCTGCGGCCAGCGGCGGACGGCCAAAGGGTCCAGTTTACGATGCTGAGAAGGGGCCGCCTTCGCCTCGGCCGGCGGCTGACTGGGGCCAAAAAGCCAAAAAGCCAAAAAGCCAAACACGCGTGGTAATACCAAACCTGTGTGCAGGCCGCAGGCAGGTACCGACCGTATCGTACCCACGCGGTGTGGAGCCACACCCACCCACTCTTCGTCCCTCTCGCTGGCAACACCCGCACCCACAACCACCCCCCCCCTTCCCCCCTTCGCTCTCTGCCTCCAACCACACGGCCCACGGGCGGTCTGCCGCTGGCCGGCCCGGAGCACCCACGCGCCGCCCGCCGCCTGCACCCGCCCACGCCGCCGCATTCTGCACGCGATGCCGGGGCGGCGCCAGACAAAAAAAGGGAGATCGCAGTGCCTCGTCTCTTTTTTTTCGGTCCCTCGGCCGCTTTCCCCCCAGCACCGCAGCTTTCTTTCCTCCAGTGTGTTTGCGAAGCCCACAACAGGAGGGGACCAGCTCCCTTCTTGGGATTTTTGTACTCGTTCGAATCCTTGGGAAATGCGCTTTCGGCTGAGTACTCGAATGCCGTATTTGCATGGAATGGTGGTCGTGCACAATGGGTTCTTCGCATGCGACTGTTGCTGTGTTGTGGGTAGCCAAAATCACCAGTGGTTTTCAATTGGCCAAACCCGGACCGATCTCAGAGACCGCATCCCCTGAACACGTTTCCTGTTGACTCCGCTCACCAAATCGCATTTTACAGGTGAAGCATCCATGCAAGGGCCGGCCTTTCGCGCCCTCCCTCCCGTTGTCGGGGGGAGGCTTGCTATGCGGAAGGCCCGGAGAGACAAGGGGAAAATCTCTCCTTGTCGAGCTACTCCGTACTTCTGCCATCGCCTGCTGCGCGAGGCACAACCAGAATCAGCCGGAAACCCATTGCCTTTTTTCTTGTCTCCCACCTGCCCCCTTTTTCCATTCTGCATCTCCCCTTTCACTGGTGTCGCGTCATTGCCAGCTTTTTTTCGTGCCCCAAAAAGAAACAGAAAAACCCCGAAATGATTCCTTTCAGCCTTGCATGCGTCCAGACCAACGGCGCCCTGCCATTGGTCCCTGCCGCTGTGGCTTGTCAAGTCAGCCGCCCCACAAACCCAAAACAGCCACAAGCGGTTAGCTCAGTCACGTGTGGATCCACAGGCCCAACCTCACCTCTAGTTTTGCTGGCCACCACAGGCATTGCCAGCCCTCCCGGCCGGCCCCAGTAGAAAGACCGCGGCCGCCGCAGCACCCGCGTCCGGTGCGGTTTTGGCCCTGCTGCCCGCCCAACCACCCCGGGCCGATAGGCTGCGCCAGAGCCGGCGCCAGCAAAGGCGGATCGGCATCACGGCGCGTTCAGGGGACGTGTTGCTTTGATTTCATTTTGATGATTCTCTTGTTTGTCAAACAGCTATGCTCTTTTGTCTGTCTGCCATACGTTCCGATTCCGTCTTGTATAGATCCCCCCTAGGACGTGAAATACACAACCAGAAAGCCGACCCAGCTGCCGACGACGCCGACAGCCGAGTACGTGCTCGTAAACATCAGCGGCAGAAACTCGTACCGCGCCCCAAACACCAGCGCGTGCACCAGCGAGCAGTACGCGATCAGCGGGATGCTGACGGCAATGTACAGGGTGCTGAAGCGGTCGAACAGGAAAAAGCGCGGCCGCGCCGACGCGGGCGCCAGCTGGTCAAAGGTCTGCAGGAACAGCACCAGCCAGAAGAGCGTGTACACGGTCTTGATGGGGAACTCGGCGGGCGTGAACAGCAGCGGGAACAGCGACACGTGGCCGGCGACGGCCAGCGGCCGGAACGCGCTCAGGTAGCGGCGGTCGCGCAGCGCGACCAGGCTGAACGGCACCAGCACCAGCAGCACCGCCTTCTCGTGCACGTGCCAGCCAAAGAGGAACGACGCGTACCCGCACAGCGTCACGGCGCCGACAAAGTTGTCCCACGTCGGCTGCGCAAACAGCCGCAGCAGCGGCACCGCCTGGAACAGCAGCGTCAGCGCAAAGCACGTGCGCGGGCTGACGTCGGGCAGCACCGCAAACGCCGTGTCGCCGACCAGGCCGCGCGTCACGCTCTGGAGGGCCTCGGTCTTGACGGCCCAGCCCAGGCGGGGGGCGACTGTCTGTTAGACCGAACAGACAAGGTAGAAAGGTAGAAAGGGCAGAAAGAACATACCGTAGAGCAGAAGACGGTCGGCAAACGAGTACAGGGCCCACACGTTGGGCGCCCAGTAGGCGTGGCACAGGCCGCGCGAAAAGGGAAACAGGCGGCTCAGGATCTGCGGGATCTGGTTCTTCAGCGCAAACGGCCCGAACGCGATGGCGACGATGGCGCCGATGCCGCTGGCCAGGCGCACGCAGTTGAGCCACTGCACGCGGAAGACGGAGCGCGGCGACAGGCAGTAGGCGCGCAGCAAGAAGACGACGTACGCCGGCGCCAGGTACGCGTAGATGTGCTTGAGGCACAGCAGCGCGGCAAAGACGAGCCCGCTGGCCAGCAGCGACGCGCGCTTGCGCGCCAGCACCAGCGAGTAGACCAGGATGCCGTACAGGAAGCCGTTGTACTGGAAGTGGATGTGGTCGATGATGAGCAGGCCCGGCGACAGCAGGATGGAGAGGGCGGCGGCGTGGGCGGCGCGCTTGGCGGCGGCGCCGTGGCAGGAGTCGACGAAGCGCTGCAGGGCGAAGACGAGGAAGAGCTCGGAGGCCAGGACGGACAGGCGCTGGAAGTAGACCGTCTCCCAGCTGGCGTAGTTGAGGTTGCGCACATGCACCATGGCCGGGTCGGCGAGGGCGGCGACCTGGGACAGAATCCACTCAAAGTAGGCGAAGAAGGGCGGGTAGTCGAGCGTCCATTCGGACGTGTGTTCGTAGTACCAGTCCCATAGTGGCAGGCTGTGGGTGATGGCGAGCCAGTTGCGGTGGACCTCGAAGTCGGTTGATCTGCTGGGGGGGTGTTAGCACGAGAAGAGGAGAGACGAGAGGGGATAGAGGAGAGAAGAGAGGGGACAGAGGAGAGAAGAGACAGAGATGGGACATGAGAGACGACAAACGAGAGAAGAAGAGAGAGGAGGAGAACAGAGAAAAGAAAACATACTAAGCCGGGAACAGCAGAATCTTAAATGCTGCTGACACCAGCGCGCATTGCGCAATGGAGGGATAGGAATCGACCGCCATGGAGACAGATCTCCGGGTTCGCCGCCGGGTGTGGCTGTCTCGAGTCCGTTGCGGTTCTTGCTGGAGGGCCGTGGAAGCTCAGTCGTTTTCCATGCCGTCGAGCAAATGGGAAGCTCCACCGCGCGCGCTGTAGAAAGAAGTGGAGCGCGGCATGTGGCGCACACCGCACACCAGCCACTGTCTCAGCCGATGGGCGACGGGCGCCCCGCAAACTGCAGGGGCGTGCGACCACAGGAGCGAAGTTGCAACGTGTTTGTTCTCCGTACTAAAAAAGGCCCGCTAGCGTGCTCGATCTGGGCGCGGGAAAGCAGCTGGGCGACCGGTCCGGCAGCGCCACGAAGCGATTCTGCAACAGAGCCCGCCTCTGCATTTCGTTGAAACCGCACACGCGACGACACCATGCGCGTCTTCTCGTCATCGCCGGCCTGGCGCTGGGGCCTCCTCCTCGCGGGCGTCGCCCATGCGCAATCGCTCGATCCCGAGCTCAGCTTCGGCCACGGCAGCAGGTGAGGACGGGAGGATGAATGACGGACGCGCTGGGTTCTGCAGGACAGCAAGCTGACACCCCCAGGATCGCCCCCGAGCAGTCCCAGACCATCCCCCACTTCACGCTCCTCGGCCAGCCCAACCCGCCCGAGGTGCTCTCCAACAAGGTCGTGCTGACCCCCGGCGCCCCGGCCCCCGGCAACCAGCGCGGCGCCGTGTGGGCGCAGCGCCCGCTCGACCACGCGCAGTGGACGCTCGACGTCGACTTCCGCGTCAGCGGGCCCGAGCGCGGCGGCGGCAACCTCAACATCTGGCTGGCCGACGACGGGCCGCGCGCCGTCGGCACCGACAGCGCGTACAGCGTGGCGCGCTTCCGCGGCCTGGTGCTGGTGCTGGACACCAGCACGGGCAGCGGCGGCGGCGGCAGCGGCGTGCTGCGCGCGTACCTCAACGACGGCGCCAAGGACTTCAAGGCGCAGCCGAGCGTCGACAGCCTGGCCTTTGCCCACTGCGTCTACGGCTACCGCAACCTGGGCCGGCCGTCGCAGATCCGCGTGCAGCAGACCGACCGCGCCTTCCGCGTCGACGTCGACGGCCAGCCGTGCCTGGCCAGCAGCGACATTGTGCTGCCCGCGGGCTACTACGTCGGCGTGACGGCCGCGTCGGCCGACGTGCCCGACGCCGCCGAGATCTTCAAGGTGGTGGTCCAGCGGGATGAGGACGTCCGCCAGGAGCGCCAGGAGCACCAAGAGCGCCAGGCGGAGGTTCCGGTGGCACCACCGCCGGCACCACCACCGGCAGAGGCCGCCCCCATCCCCGACGCCGACGCCGCCGCCATCACCAGCGCCAAGGCCCAGTTCGCCGACCTGCACAACCGCCTGCAGAGCATGCAGCACCAGCTCGCCACCCTGCTGCGCCAGGCGTCCGCCGCCGCCCAGACCGGCGAGGCGCGCCACGCCGAGGCCGCCGCCCAGCTCGGCGACGCCCGCGGCACCGCCGCCGCCCAGCTCGACCGCGCCCTCGGCCGCGTGCTCGACCGCCTCGACCGCCTCGAGCGCGCCGACGCCGACCGCCTCGCCCGCCTCGAGCGCGCCGTCCAGGCGCTGCAGGCCGAGGTGCCGCAGGCCCTCGCCGGCACCGAGAAGAACCTGGTGCGCCGCCTGTCCGGCCACCTGCAGGGCCACCACGACCGCCTCGCCGACGTGCTGCGGCCCGCCGGACACGGCCGCCTGATCCTGGTCATCGTCGGCGGCCAGGTGCTGCTGGTCGTCGCCTTTGTGGTGTATAAACGGCGCCGCAGCAGCTCGTCCAAGAAGTATCTGTGAGGGTGACGCGGGGTGTATCATTTGCGTTCATTTGCGTTTTCTGTTGTCATTCTTATGGTCTCGGCGCTGGGTGTTCTCGCATGTCTAGATAAAATGGAAGCAAGCATTGTATATACACGTCCATCCGTCCTGGGCCGCGTCACGCCTCGCCGTTGATCACCCGCAACATCTCCTCGCCCTTGGGCGCCGTCGTCAGGTTCTCGTGCCCGTCCGCCGTCACCAGCAGGCAGTCCTCGATGCGCACGCCGCCCACGGCGTAGTAGCGCTCCAGCACGGCCGCATCGATGAAGCGCGCGTGCTTGGGGTCGCTGAGGAAGAACGACTCGATGTACGGCCGGCAGAAGTAGCTGTCTGTCAGTGGTGGGACGAAACATAGGATAGAAGGGGAAGGGGACGTACATGCCGGGCTCGACCGTCACCACCATGCCCGGCTCGAGGAAACACCGCCTTTTCGGGCTTTTCGGGCTTCCCAGGCTCTTGGCCGGCCGGCCGTGCGCTGCTGCTGCCGCCGCCGCCTGCTGCCCGCGCACCAGCGCCGCGTACATGCGCGGCGTCACGGGCTGGCGCTTGGCGCCGCGGCGCCCGCCGGCGCCCGTGCTGCGGATCGCGGCGGCCAGGAGGGCGTCCTCCTCGTCGTTGTCATCGTCTTCATCCGAATCGTCGAGGCCGTCCGCCGGCGGCCGCACCATCAGGTCCGGCGACAGCACGTCGTGCACCTCGAGCCCGACGTGGTGGCCGAGGCCGTGGGGGAAAAAGGCCGCGATGGTGCCCTGGGCCAGGATGTCGGTCGCCGAGCCGCCGCGCAGCAGGCCCAGCGCCAGCAGCGCCTCGGCGGCGACGTGCGCCGCGTGCAGGTGCAGGTAGGCAAAGGCGGCGCCCGGCACGAAGCGCGCAAAGACGGCCTCCTGCATGCGCGCGACGGCCGCGTAGACGGCGGCGGCGGCGGGCGCGAACGCGCCGGCCACGGGGAACGTGCGCGTCACGTCGGACGCGTACAGCGCCCACTCGGCGCCCGCGTCCAGGCACACCAGCTGGTCCTGGTCCGCGGCCAGCGGCGCGTCGTTGGCAAAGTAGTGCAGCACGCCCGCGTGCGCGCCCGCGCCCGCAATCACCGGGTACGCCTGCGTCTTGGCGCCGAACACCGCGCGGCAGTGGTCCAAAAACACCGCCTCGACCGCGCCCTCGCTCGCCAGCGGCGCCTGCCCCGCCGGCCGCAGCCGCGCCAGCACCGCCCGGTGCGCCGACGAGCTCACCGCGTTCGCCCGGCGGATCATCGCCACCTCGTACGCCGTCTTCACCACGCGCGCCGCATCCATCGCCGGCCGCAGCCGCGCCGTGTCCACCCGCCGCCCAGCCACGCGGCCCCGCAGACGCGCCGGCAGCTGGTCCGCGTGCAGCAGAAACAGCGTCGTCTCGCTGCTCGCACCACCTGTCTGCTGCGGCCGTGTCGCCGCCGCCGCCGACGCCGACGCCGACGCCGCCGACGCCACCGGCTTGCGGCGGACCCGGTCCCGGCAGAAGTTGCTGCCAATGGACGCGCCGCAGACGGGCTCCGGCGCGGGTGTGTAGCGCGCAGCGTCGGCGGCGGCGGCGGCCGCGTCGATCCCCAGCCGCTTCTCCAGATAGGCGTCCAGCTCCGTCGTGTAGTGCACGGCGTCGACGTCAATGGCCGCGAGGCACTCCTTGGGCCCGGGGCTCGTGCCGTACCACAGCACCTGGCGCGGGTCGATGTACGGCACCCACAGCACCAGGGCGTCGTTGGCCGTGTCGTACGTCACGGCGCAGTTGTCGAAGTCGGTGCCGCCGAGGTAGTAGAAGCTGGTCGTTAGCTTTTCGTTCCTCCTCTCCTGATCTCCTCCTCTCTCACGCACTATCGTCTTTGCCGAAACGCCGGCCCCATGTCCGAGTCCTCGTAGAGCGGCGTCGGCAGGCCCGGCAGAAAGATCAGGCCATCGGAGCTGCCGAGCTCCTTGGCGACCTTGCGGGCGTGCAGCTTGGCTGTGCGGAAGAAGCTGTCAGAACGATGGAGACGACCAGGCCGACGCGAGCGCCTGCTTACCAGGGTACTTCGCCTTGGCCGGTGCCGGTGCAGCTGCCGCAGGCGACGACACGGCAGCAGGTGGCGCCGCGGGCACAGAGGCCGGGTCGGCGAAATTGAGACGGATGGTCCTAGAGGCCGTTAGCAGGTGCTCTCGCCCGCTCGCAAGCTCCGTGCCCGTCCCGACGACGTACAGTGTATCCGACGCGCCGATCTTAACCTCGTTGTCCTTTCCGAGAGGCATTTTGGCGGTTTCCCGGGGGGGCTGTTGGAGGGATGCGAGACGAGTGGGAGGTACGGAGTATCGAAAGGCGTGTGGCGCCGGGAGCAAGCAGATAAGTAGCTGGGGGTCGCTGGGAGACGCTGGACTACGCCGGTGAGATACTGGGGGTGTACGGAGTATTACTGGGGCGCCCGCTGCGCGGAGGTTGGGGGTTTCGGCCGTATACACGCCGCCGCCAATCACAGGACACAATGGCTATCAGCTGACTCATTATTTGGGGCTCGCTACAGAGCTACCCTACAGAACTCGTGGTTACAGCGCCCTCCTCCCCCGCCGCCTACAGCAGGTCCACAATCTTCAGGCCGACGTCCTCCACGTTGACGTACCAGTTGTCAAAGGTGGTCTGCAGGTACAGCACGCCGCCGTCGATGACGGACTCGCAGTACGACGCGCGCGTCAGCTTGTCGACGATGCGGAAGGCGACCTCGGCCTTGTCGACGGCCTCGAAGAAGCCCTCCTGCAGCAGCTCGTCGCCCTTGAACTTCTGCGCGCCGAGCTGGAAGACGAAGCTCTTAAAGTACGCGTTGAGCGCGTCGCCGAAGCGGCCCTCCCAGTCCTTGTCCAGCTTCGTGCCCGGGCGCGCGGCCTCGGCCTTGAACGCGGCCACGTTCTCGGCCACGCGCGGGTTCAGCTTGACGGGCTGGCCCAGGATGTCCGCCAGCTGCGCCGCGTAGCCGGCCTCGGCCGCCTTGAAGTCGGCCAGGCCCTTCTCGACCGCCAGCGGGATCGCCGCGTCCGACTCGGTCGACGCCGCGTTCAGCGCCGCCTCCAGCTTGCTCCGCGTCACCGCGTCGTCAATGTTGACGCCCAGCGACTTGGGGTTGACCTGGATCACCAGCTTGCCGTCGACGACGGCGCTCGTCGCGTACTGCGCCGCCAGGTCGGGCACCACCTCGAGGCTGAGCACGTGCGCCGGCGCCAGCGTGTTCAGATCGTCCTTGCTGTCCTTGGCCCCCTGGATGTTGCTGATGGCGCTGTTGAAGTATCTGGGCGGAGGCGGTTAGACGGGAGGGGCGCAACAGGAAGGCGGAAAAAGGGAGGAAGAACGCACTCGTAAAGCATGCTGCCGTGGCTCTCCTTGGGGTAGCCGTCCGTCGCATAGGCAAAGGTGGCCAGCGGGTTGACCTCAATCGTCCACGGGACGCCTTGGGCCGCGGTCAGGCGCTCCTCGAGCCCGGCCTTCTTGTTGTCGAACTCGTCGCGCACTGCTGGTCAGTTGCCGGGGCGGGCCAGGGACGGAGCGGGGGAACGTACCGTTCTTGCGAACGGCCAGGGCAAGCTTCTCAACCGGAGGAATCGACATGTTTGCGGTAGACTGGTGCGATGGAAGGAAGATGTGGAATGGAGGCGATGATGAGAATTAGGACGTCTCAACGCATCTTCTCGACACCCGGGAAGGCCGCGTTATATAGACCGTCTCGCTGCCTAGTCCTCCGTCAACACGCGCCGGCCGGGCCCCCCGCCTCCGCTGGTGAGCCTACTGGTTTGCCTTGGCGCGTGATGGTGCGTTCAGCCCTGCGGGTCGCTCTCTGGACGGCGGCGCGCGACTTTCCTTTGACCGCGCGCTGCGGAGCCCGTCGTTCGCACAGCCGAGCCACGCCCGTTGGCCGCGCACGAAAGCGGCAAGGATCGGCGGGTGGACACTGAGGGGAAAGCACGATGCCGCCAAGATGCCTGAACGGCGCCATGGAAGTCCGGCGGTAAGAGTAGGATGCTTTGTGCAGACCAGCCGGCCATGTCGTGCTCTGTCGTGTCATCGTGCTCCGTCGTGTCGTCGCCATGTGGTTTCCTGCACAGAGTACCATCCCAAGCGGCTTCCCTCCATGGGTTCGGTGTCCAGAGCGTTACAGCGCGGCCAGCGCTCCCAGCGTTGCGCCTAGCCCGAAGCCGCGCGAAAAGCCTCGTGGACGCCTTGGGACCTGCCTTGGGGGGCCCCATGTGGAGCCGCCGGCTGTCGTTGCTAGGCCGCTTGCAGTATCGACCAAATTGGGGGGAAGGGGGGAATGGAAAGGTGGAGCCGCTGCCGGCATGCTACGGATCGCTGCAACAGCCAGCCGCAGCGCGCCCTCGGTTCCGGAACATTCCTCGAGTCTGCCTCTCCCGGATCGGCCCCAGCCCGTCGCTAGACAGAACTCACAGACTCAAAGCATGGGCCCCCACGCTCCGTCGTTGAACAGGTCGTCGAAGCGCGATTCGCCTCGTGGCGGCAGCGCGGCCGCGTCGGCGACAACCTGCCCGTGGCCTTGCTGCTCCTGCTCCTGCGCCTGCGCCATCGCCACGGACAGGCGCCCAGAATCGTCAAACACCCCCGGCCCGCCCAGCCCGTCCGTCCCCTGCAGCAGGAACGCCGGCATCGGCCCCAGCAGCTGGCCCTCCATGTCGTCGCCGTAGCCCTGTGGCGCGTAGAAGCGCATCGCCTCGATGTGCTGCAGGTCCGCGCCGGCGTCCGCGTCCGCGTCCGTGTACACGAGCCCGCTGTTGTCGGCCGCGGCGGCGGCGAGGTCCCCGCCATCGGCGGCTGCCGCCGTGTGCGCAGCATGGCTGGTGTTGTCGTTGCCGTTGTCGCCGCCGTGGCTGCCCCCGCTCGTGGCCCCCGCGGCCGGCGGCGCCGCCATCGACGTCGTCGTCAGGTGCTGCAGGCCAAAGTCGACCAGCGGCTGGCACGGATACGCAAACGGGTCGCTCGACGGGAACAGCATCTCGCCCAGCGTGTACAGCGAGTCGGTCGTGCCCATCGCCGCTGCGGCGGCGGCTGCCGCCGCGGCGGCATCACCGTCTGCATGGTTCGTGTCCGTAGGGGCCGGGGCCGTGGCCGTGGCCGAGGCGGCCGCAGCCACGGACGCAGCCGTGGCCGGCGCCGCAAGGTGCACCGGGAAACGGGCCGCCGACGATGCCGGGCTGGCCGAGGCCGACGACCGCTGCTCGGGCGGCAGGAGGTCGCGCATAGACAAAAAGGCCGGAGGTGTCGCCACCGTGGCAGGCGTCGTCGTCGTCGTTGCCGTCGACGCCGCCTGGACTTGGCGTTGTTGCTGTTGCTGGCGTTGTTGCTGGTGGAGGAGCTGCTGCTTTTGGAGCAGCTGCTGCTTGAGCGAGAGGATCTGCTGGGGCGTGGCGAGGGTGGCGGCGCCCGGGGTCGGGTCTGGGACCGGATCGGACGGCCGTGTCGGTGTGGCCGTGGTCCGGAGCCCCGGGGCAGACCGTTTCCGCGTCGGCGGCGCAGGCTCGGCCCTGTGCTTCGTCAAGCGGTCCGGCAGGCGGTCAAACAGGGACTGGGGGGTCGGGGAGTTAGCAGACAGTGGCACAGGGAAAGGGACGGGGGGGACCGGGGGAGAACACACGTTCAGCGTGGCCGTGATCTTGTCGGCCGTCATGCTCTTCTGGGCGACGCTGGCGACGAGGGCCTTGCCGGCCAAGGCGTCGGCCATGATCTCGGCCGAGCCCGGCTTGTCCGGGTTCTCCAGCACGTAGTAGACGAGCGTCAGCATGGCGAAGAAGATGGTGTACAGCACGAACCAGTACGAGCCGACGGTGACGCTCTGGCGCTGCAGCTCCAGGCCGATGTGCACAATGTTGCGCGACACGCTGATGCCGGCCGCCGCGCACGCGTAGTAGCGGTCCGGCACCGGCCGGCCGGCCGCCGCGCAGCGCGGCGAGATGTAGTGCAGGAACGGGCGGTACAGCAGGCACTGCACGTGGGCGTAGGCAAAGCGCAGCAGCGTGCGCACGCGCACCGCCTCCTCGGGCCCGTCCGCGCTCGGCCGCCAGTAGTTGGGCAGCTGCTCGTGCCACGCGCGCAGGTCGTGCTCGATCTCGCGGATGCGCGCGTTGCTGATGCGGTAGCGCGTCGCGCTGGGCCGCCGCGCGCGCTCGTCGACCACCACCACGCACGCGTCCACGCCCTTGAGCGGGTACACGTGCTTGACCACCTTGGCCAGGATCAGCACCAGCCGCGTGTACGCGTTGCAGGCCTGCGCAAACGACGGCGCGCCCGCCGGCGCCGCGCGGTAGCCGTCGCGCGTAATGTACTCGTCGTCCAGCTCCGTCGGCAGCGGCTGGTCGATGTCCTCTTCGAACAGGAACAGCGGGAAGCCCAGCAGCGCCGACACGTAGATGTCCATCTGCCGGATCACGTAGAACACGCGCCGCCGCGTCTCCAGCTCGATCGGCGTCATGTGCACGTGCGGCAGGTCCCGGTGCAGGCCCATGCGCAGGGCCACGCGCAGGGCGATGCCCAGGATCGGGTAGCAGCCGCTGACGTTGGACGTCGCCTGCAGGAACAGGATCATGAACAGCAGCGCCTGCAGCGACGTCAGGTCGCGGCAGTCGGCAATGTCCTGCAGCAGGCGCCGCGCGGCGTTGTGGTATTTGAGGCTGGGGGTCAGAGAGAGGAAGAGACGAGCAAGACAAGAGAATAAGAACTCACCCCTCCTCCGTCGCCTCCTGGTAGTTCGCCGCGCTGCTCGCGTCGTCGGCCGAGAAGTTGCACATGCAGCCCAGCGCCAGCACCGCGTACAGCAGCCCCAGCGCGCGGTGGTCGCCCGGCGTCAGCGTCTCGGGCGTCTTGGCGTACAGCGCGTCCAGCGCCTCGTAGAAGGACGGGATGTGCACGATGCGCAGCAGGCACGTGGCGCAGTTGAGCGCCAGGTAGCACAGCCGCCGCGCCCGCGCCTTGGGCGGCAGCGCCGCCAGGCTGCTCGCGGGCGACCACGGCGGCGGCGGCGACGATGCCGCCGGCTGCGGCGACGGCAGCGCCGACGACGGCGGCGTCGTCGGCGGGGGGGTGTCGAGGCTGAACACGGCGGGCGGCCGCGGCGGGCGGCCCAGGTACGAGATGAGCGACTCGCCGCCGAGCAGCGTGTGGAAGTGCTCCTTCATCTTGCTGAGGAAGACGGCGCCCGACGAGATGCCGTGGAAGTTGAACTCGCCGCCCGTCAGGTCCAGGTGGCCAATCGTCTCGATCATCGACAGCATCTGCTCGTCTTCGGCGGCGGCGGCAGTCCCGGCGGCAGTCCCGGCGGTCGGACCAGCGGCCTGGGCGCGCGACTGCTGCTGCTGCTGCTGCTGCTGCTGCTGCACTTGCAGCTGCCGCTGCCGCTCCTCCTCCTCCCGGAGCCGCAGGCGCGCTTCCTGCGCCTGGGCCCGCGCCCGCTTCCGCTCCCGGTTCAGAAACTCCTGCTGCACCTCGGGCTCCAGCGCCGGGTCGGACAGGTCGACGTCCGGCATGAACTTGCGGAGAAGCGCCTCGGCCCGCTGCAGTTTGCTCTCCAGCGCCTCGACGTACTGCGGCGCCGGGTTGCGTCGCCGGTTGGAAGGCTTATCGTATGTGCATTCTTTGCTGTCAGAGAAAAGTGAATAAGAAAAACACCGCTTGCCACGCCTGCCTACCGTAACTGTACACCGAACAGTGCGTGCATGGCTGCTTGCCTGTGGAGAGGTCAGCGAGGGCGCACAGAGGGAGCAGAGCCCGATGCAATCGTACCGCAGCACTTGATCTTCTTTCGACGGCACTCGTCGCAGGCCCGCGTCACGCGCCGCCGCTTGTTCAGCGGCCGCGGCCCCGAGCCGGTCTCGTGCTCGTCGGACGGGAACTGGTGCTCCGTGTCGGAGGCCGTGTCCGGCACCAGCGTCTCGGCCTTGCGGTCGGCGGCCGGCGACGCAGCATTTTTCGCGGGCGACAGGCGCACAGAGGCCAGCCAGCCGCCGGGCGACGCGGCGTCCATGGTCTCGTAGGGGTGGTACACGGCCCCGTCCCCGAGCAGGGGCGACGCATCGGCTGCATCGACGGGCGACAGCGGCGGAGGCATGCTCTCGGTGGGCTCTCTCCCCGGGGCGAAGGACGATCTGCGAGCACGAAGAGAAAGCAACCAGGCGAGTAGAGAGCGAGAAAACCAGACGAGCAAGAGAAAGCGAACCCGGCGTCAGTCAGGTCAAGCTGGCGGTGTCAAACTGCAAGCATCTGCCGGTATGACGGGCATGTCCGTGCACGTCGCCACGCCGTTGGTCTTGGCAGCAGCCGTTGAACCAATCCGTCGGATGGTCTTGTATATCGACTTGGTCGGGGGGGGGGAAGACGGGAATAAGAGGCCAAAATGGAAGAACGATGGAAGCAGATCGAAACAAGGACAGGGCGCTTGTCTACGGCAGAAAACAGGAACGCGGCCGCCAGACGCACGGCAGCACACACGCGGATCGGGATCGGAGACAAAGGCGCCTGTCTGGGCTCGGACGCGGTGTCGGCGGCGGGCTGCGCATCGTACACGCTGCGGGAAATCGGAATCGGAATGGCTGAGCGAGCGACCACGGGAAAGGCAGGAAAATCGTCGAAATTGAGCACGCTGGAGTGGGGCGCGACCCGCTGCGCCCTGGGTGGTGTCCTCCTTCTCCCAACGGCGCTAAGCCGCCGGTCGGGGACCTGAACCCTCCGTCGCAATACGCCGTAATACGACGCACACAGCGTCCAGCCACGCGCCGTGCGGCCGATGGGGTCCGTTCTTGGCCTGCACCGGGTCGTCCTCTGGCCGCGGAGATGTCCCGGGGCGCGCGTGCACCGCTGCGAGGCCGGACAGGCTGGCGGTGAAACCTGTTGTTCTGCTCTCTGTTGCTGTCCCTATGCTGGACACACAAGAGACCGTCCATCTGTCCATCACACGGCCAACCGTGACACAAACACAACACCGGCGTGCCACCGTGCCCTAGAAGGCGACGGTGGGCTTGATCCTGCACGCGCCGATGAGGGAAAAGCGGAACTCGTTGTGTCCCAATCCGGTCCATATTGGTTCCACTATAACACGTGAAATTATGTCACGATGAGCTCCCCCGCGACCTTCCTGTCCCACGAGTGACCACAGCCAGCAACGGCCTCGCAAACAGCTTCCCTCTACCGAGTCCCCTCTGCCTTTCCATCTGTATCAATAGACGCACGATTACAGATACCGGGTAGCGTGCTGCAGCAACCCACGCACCCCCACGTCTGCTGCTGCGTGCCGCGATCGCCTGCCTCAACAACACACCCCGACCCAGCTGGCCCGTGAGGGGGCAAGGGTTCATCGGCTTGACGCAAGACGAACGGGCAGACACACGCGGAGCCGACTAATACTGTCGCAGCCATGGCGCCGGACGCCGCCGACACAGGGCCCGAGGCCTTCTTCACCGTCATGCGCAAAAAGGGCGGCATCGTGGTCCAAGGTGCGTCTGGGAACGGGAGGAGGGGGAGCACATGCTTGTTTTCTAGCTCTGTCAACGGATCCAGGCTGACGGAATACCTATGTCGGCATCACAGAGGCCCCCCATTTTGATCTCGACTCGTACATCCAGGGATACAAAGGTGCGTGCCGGTCCAAGCTGTCCTGCCCTGTTTCCCTCTGCTTCCCAAGACTCACCCGACTGTCGCAGGCTCAACGCGGTTCGACCGCCTCCTCCTGATCGGCCAGTGCTCGGTCCCTCTGTGCGGCGATGCGCTGCGTGCTGCGGTGGCCGAGGCCAAGAAGGGCCTGGACGTGGAGCGGTACCGAGCGGCCTGGCAGATCCTGCACGTCGTGGCGCCCGATGCGCCCGAGGCCGAGTTTGACCGTGACTGGGCCGAAAAGACGGAGAAAGGCAACAAGGACAGGACGCGGGCCCTCGAGGCGGAGCTCAAGATGTACAGGAACAACCTGATCAAGGAGAGCATTCGGGTGCGTGGCCTTGCTATTCTGTTCTCGATCCCGCGCAACGTCGTGATCCCTAACCATCCAGATGGGCCACGAAGACCTCGGCCAGCACTTCGAGGCGATAGGCGACTACGTCAGCGCGACCGAGGCCTACAACCGCATGCGGCCAGACGTCAGCACGCCCAAGCACATTGTGGACATGAGCAAGCACCTGGTCAGCGTGGCCATCAAGCGGCGCGAGTGGACCTATGCCCTGGCCCAGCTGAATAAGATCATCGGGCTTCAAGGGGTCAGCGAGGAAAGCCAGCTGCAGCCCTACGTCCGCGCCCTGAGCGGCGTGTGCCTGATGAACCAGGGCAAGTATGCCGCTGCCGCCAAGAGCTTCCTCGAGATCGACATGCGCAGCAGCAACCGGCTCCACGCGAGAGGCGGCGGGGCTGGCGGCGCCGGCGGCGCCGGCGGTGGTGGTAGTGGTGGCGGCAACGATAACAGCAGCAGCATCCCCAGCACGACCGCCGGAATCTTTGGCGGCAGCAATGTGGATGAGGACAGCGCCGGCGGCGGCAGCAGCGGCCCCCGCGCCGATAAGAGCGGCGGCGGCGGCGGCGGCGACGCGGCGGCCGACGGGGCCATGGCCAAGATCACGGACGGCCTCCTCGGGACCAACGACGTGGCCGTCTACGGCGGCCTGCTCGCGCTGGCGACGATGCAGCGCTCTGAGCTGCAGAAGTCGGTGCTCGAGAACGCCCGCTTCCGCGCCTTTCTCGAGCTGGAGCCGCACGTGCGCCGCGCCATCTCGCAGTTTGTCAACGGCCGCTACGCCGCCTGCCTCGCCATCCTCGAGGCCTACCGCCCGGACTACCTGCTCGACCTGTTCCTGCAGAAGCACGTCGAGCCGCTGTACGCCAGCATCCGCAGCCGGTGCATCGAATTCTACCTGGTGCCCTTTTCGTGCGTCACGCTGGCGACCATGAACGCCGCCTTCTCGCCCGCCCCCGGCACGTCCATCGAGGGCGAGCTGGCAACGATGATCCGCGACGGCGTGGTGCGCGCGCGCATCGACGCGGTCAACAAGGTACGTCCCTCCGTCGCTCAGAAGCGAGACTTGCCCACGTGCTAACCACGCCCCTTCCAGCTTGTGCGGACGGTCCAGGTGGACCCGCGCGTGCAGCTGCAGCGCGACGGCCTGGCGTACGTGGAAACCATCGAGCGGGACACCGTGGACCGGCTGCGGCGCATGAACCTCATTGCCGCCGGGCTCGAGGTGCGCGGCGCCGGCAAGGTGGCCGACGCGATGGACATGGTGGACGACGACGGCGACCAGGAGCGGCCGTGGTTGTCGTGGACGTATCCGGGCCTATAGGGATTCGGGAGAACGAGAACGCAAAGCATATATCCTTGTCCTTCTTCGCTAAAACGCCAATCCTATGTCTTACCAACACCCTTTTCTCCTACCCCATCAGCTGGCTCGCGTCGTCCGGCGGCCAGCGCACCTGCGCAAACGTCAGGCAGCGCTTGATGCTCTGCACGTAGCGGCGCGTGACGTCGTCGGTCATGACGCCGCCCTTGTCGCCGCCGTGCAGCTTCTCGCGCGCGCTGCGCTCGTGGATGCCCACCATGATCACGCCGATCGGCCACGCCGCCTTGCCGATGCTGAGCCGCAGGTACGCGTCGTTGGCGTCCACGTACCGCCGCTCCTGCGCCGCGTGCACAATCTCCACCACCGCCGCCAGGATCTTGTCCTCCATCTGCGCCTCCTCCAGCCGCCGGAACAGCGGCCGCAGCGCCGCCCGGCTCTGCTCCATCACCGCGCGCGCGCTGCGGCTGGCCGCCGTTTCTGTGGTTTCGTCTGCGCCGCCCGCCTCCTGCAGCGCCCGCTGCCACTCGCGCAGCACCAGGTTGAAGTAGCTCGCCAGCTGCCGGAACAGGAACGCGCGCCCCGCCGCGTCGCTGCGCGCCGGGATCGCCGTCGCCGCCGGCACCTTCATGTCGCGCTCCGCCACCGGCGCCAGCGTCGTCGGCACCGGCATCGCCGCCCGCTCCGCCGCCGTCGCCGCCGCCGCCGCCTCCGCCGTCGCCGTCCGCAGCCGCTGCCGCCGCTGCGCGTGCGCGTCGGCTTCTCGTCGCGCTCGCTCGCGCAGAAGCTCTTCCACACGGCGTCGCCGGCCGGCTGCGCGTACGCGCCCGCCGACTGGGCGCCCGTGCTGGGCCTGCCGCCGCCGCCCGTGCTGGCCGCCGCCGGCATCGACCTGGCCGTCAAGAGCGTCTTCTTCCGCCCCGTCAGCGTGCTGCACCCCAAGCTGGTCGTCGTCGACCGCCGCCGCGCCTTTCTGCCCAGCTGCAACGTCAGCTGGGAGTCGTGGCTCGAGGCCTGCGTCGAGGTCGTCGGCGACGCCGTGCCGCCGCTGCTGGCCTTTTACGCTGCCACCTGGCACGACGACCTGCCGCCGTTGCCGCCGGACGACCCGGACGACCCGGACGACCCTGACCTGGACTCTAACAACCCCGGCACCACCGAGACCACCTTCAGCCCCGTCGACGTCGACGGCCCCGG
The DNA here is from genome assembly GCA_001676865.1 of Ceratocystiopsis minuta. Lineage (NCBI taxonomy): Eukaryota > Fungi > Ascomycota > Sordariomycetes > Ophiostomatales > Ophiostomataceae > Ceratocystiopsis > Ceratocystiopsis minuta. The sequence goes on from LZPB01000081.1 coordinate 38,955, forward strand.
CAGCATCGTGGTCCGCTTTCCCGCCGCCGCACCGCCCATCCCCACCGACGTCCTGCCCTCGCCGCACCACCGCAACCCGCGCATCGCCCTGCCGCGCCACCCGCCGCCGCCGCCGCCCGCGACCGCGCTCAACGACGCGCTGCTGCGCCTGTTTGCGGCTGCCGCCGACCGCGTCTTTGTCGTCACGCCCAACCTGACCGCCGGCCCCGTCCTGGCCGCGCTGCACGCCGCCCTGGCCCGCGGCGTCGCCGTCGACGTCGTCACCAGCGACCGCATGATGGTCTGGGAGCAGCTGGCCACCGCCTGGACCACCACCGCGCGCTGCGTGCGCCGCCTGGCCGACGCCGTGCGCCGCGAGCGCCGCCCCGGCTGGGGCCGCCTGCGCGTCTACTACTACGCGGCGGCCGCCACGCCGTCGTCCTCGTGGTGGTGGCCCTGGTCTGCCCCGGGCCCGGCCGCCCCGACCCCGACCCCGACCCTGGCCCCCGCCCCCCCCGACGAGGAGCACGGCACCCTGCTCCCGGCCCGCCCCGAGCCCGTCCTCTGCCACGTCAAGCTCACCCTCGTCGACGGCGTCCACACCGTCCTCGGCTCCGGCAACATGGACCGCGCCAGCTGGTTCACCAGCCAGGAGCTCGGCATCCTCTTCCACGACGCCGCCCTCGCCCACGCCGTGCAGACCGCCGTCGACCGCGTGCTGGACGGGCGCGTGGCGCTGGCGTACGAGGTGTGAAACTCGACACACCAATCAGCACGCGTGCCACGTCCACAAGATGTCTGGGAAGGCCCTTTCTGGACAGGCGGACAGGCGGACAGGCGGACTGGCAAGCCATCGAGTTGTTTCTAGCAAAGACAAACAGGGAAAAGGGGAAAGGGGGACAATCTGAGGGCAGGGGAAATCAAACACAGAATTCGCAACAGCAATAGAAACAGTATCCTTCCGTCCGCCCTCACTGCTCCTTCTCCTGCTCCAGCATCGGCTCCGTCTCGCCCCTCCCGCTCTTGGCCGCCTTGGTCCCCGGCTGGGCCTCCTCGTCCACCGTCGACAGGCCCGCCTCGCTGCGCTGCTTGTTGTCCCGCCCGCCCGTCGCCGCCGTCTGCGCTGTCTGCGCCGTCTGCGCCGTGTGACCGCTGCCGCTGCTGCTGCTGCCGCCGCCGCCCTTGCCACCGCTGCTGCTGCCGCCGTCGCCGCTGCGCCGGCCCGTCGTCGTCGTCGCTTTCTCGTCCACCGCGTCGCCGCCACCGTTGGGCCCGTTCGCGTGCTTGTGGTCCCCCCCCCGCCCGTACCCATGCATCAGGCCCTCCTCCAGCACGTCCGCCAGCTGGTGGCCCATCCCGTGCAGGTTCTCGCCGTTGCGCCCGCTCTCCTCGCCCGCCAGCCCAAAGCCCTGGCGCGCCCCCGAGCTCATCTCCATCTTGGCCTTGAGCGCCTCGCGCAGCCGCTGCTCGCCGCGCTCCATCCACACCGGCCACCCCGTCATGCTCAGCGGCTGCAGCACCAGGTTGTGCGGCGACTCCACCCAGTCGCGGTTGCGGTGCTTCTTGCGCGACGTGATCAGGTCGATGTCGCTCGCAATCTGCGCGCAGTACGACTCCAGCGGCAGGTCGTTGACGTCCTGCCCAAATGGATTCTCAATCTCCCGCCCGATGAACAGGATCCCCAGGATGATGTACGCCGCCACAATCGACGCCGGGATCGTCACCCAGTGCAGCACCGGGTACAGCTGGAACGGCAGCAGAAACACGTACAGCCACGTCACCTGCGAAATCGCAATCGAGTACGCAATCGGCAGCGGCGTCGTCAGCACCCGCTCCGTCCCCATCATCACGTCGTTCATCACCGCCATGTTGTTGTACGCCATCGTCTGGTGCATCGGGATCACCAGCTGGCTGTTCGTCACCATCTCGTCAATGTAGCACGCCAGGTACGTCAGGATCTCCAGCGGCAGGTTGCCCAGCGGCTGGCCCGCCCGCTTGATCGTCTTGCGCGGGTTGCTCGTCGCAAACGAGAGGCCCAGGTACTCCCCCACAATCTTGCGCGTGCTGGGCCGCCGCTGCTCCATCTTCTCCGGCTCCTTGATCGTCGCCGTGTTGGCGTACGTGTCCAGGTGATTGACCAGGTGCACCAGGTCCTCGTAGCCCGTGTACGGCTCGTGCCGCAGCCGGTGCTTGAGAGCCACCGAAAACGCCACGACCAGGTTCAGGCCCGTTCTAAAAGAGCCATGTCAGTGTCAGTAGCGGACGAGCCGCCGCCGGCTGAGAAAAGGGGGCACGCACAGCTTGGTCAGCATGTCCTTCTCTTTGCTCTGCGGTCGCTCCACGGCGTGGATCCAGAAGACGCGGCCCAGCGTTTGGCTGGCCAGCATGAGCTGGGCCCAGTACCGGCGACCTTCTCCGTATCTGCGCCGTTAGACAGCTGACCAAAGGAGACAAGAATGTCTTGCGCACCTCTCATAGGCCGACGAGCTCCGGAAGCTCAGGCCCATACCGACAACAAAACCAGTCACCGTCAGGAGGATCGAGCTGATGCCCACTAGGACCTGTGTTAGCCTTTGGGAGAAAGGCACTCGGGTGGACAGGGGAGAGAGACGGACAGTTGGTCGACGTAAAGGTCGACACGCACGTCACCATGGTTGACCACACGCCGAGGACGAACAGCGGAAAGACCATCTTGGGCAGGATGCTACCGTGCATCTGCATGAACATGGGCCACTTCGAGTGCTTCTGGATGTCGCGAGGACCTGTCTGTGAGGCGTGGCCGCCGGCGACATCAGCTCTGGATCCGCAGGGTCAAGGAAATCCGAGTCCAGCCTTACAAAGTAATCATCAAGGTCCAGGTTGTTGCGCTGCCGGGCAAACGGGTTGTTGATGTGCACGGCGGACTTGCGCGGCGACGAGTCGTGGAGCTGGCCCGCGTTGTAGGCCAGGTCCGGCGGCCGGTCCAGGGTCTCGTCGTGTCGGTTGTCGTGTGCCTGCGCCGAGACCATGATGGGCATCGCCATCTCCGTCAAGTCCAGCGTGTTGGTCGCCATCGCCGCCAAATTGCCGCTGTCGTCGTTCCCGGTGCCGCCGCCGCCACCCAGATCGGCACCCCCTCCGCCGCCATGGTCGCCGGCACCGCCGCCCATGTCACCTCCCCCTCCGCCGCCATGATCACCACCAGTACCTCCACCACCGCCATCGTCAGCCATTGTTGTGTTGGTATGTCTTCGACGAGGGTATCCGGGGAATCAGGTGAAATAGAAATGGATGTGTTTCGCCAAGAAAAAAAATTGCAGAACAGTAAAACAGACAAAACAGAGAAAGCCGACCGAACAAAAGGAAGAGCAGCACAAAATGCAAGCGGAAGTAAACGTCAAGGGAGGCAGGGAGCCTTTCGGGGAACATGCAAAATGGAAGAAAGCATGGCCATAGACAGACAATGTGTGAAATAATCAAAATGAGAGACAGCCACACCCGTATAAATACCACCGCAAATCCCTCACGACGGAATGTCCAGGGGGCCTCCGGGCAATGTGCCTCTCTTGACAGGTCGTCGTCGCAGAGTGCGTCTGTGTCGTCCTCTGCATCATTCGCAGGCCGGCTTACGCGGCCAAAACGGACAGTAGTAGGCCGTGACCACGGGCTAGATCCCAATTAAGTCCCTCGTCCGTGTCCCGGCAGTCGAGGCCGATCCTAGCCGATCACAAACAGACGAGCGATCCTCAAGACTGGCGGATATGGAAAGAAGAAAAGTGAAAACTGACAAGAGCACAAGACACGGTCAGACTTGTCAAACTCAGAGACGGTGCATGGATCGAGAATGGGGTGAAGAAAACCAGCGCACAAGCACCGCTGGCTGTTGGTATCTAACGTGCTCGAGATGTCTGTCCATCAGTTGCCGGCTGAAACACACGCAGGCCATGGCGAGTCCTTTGCTCTGTCTTAGGGCAGCAACATAACGGGCAGGCTCTCCACAGCAGTTGCTCCTTCAGGATGGGCTCTCTGTCTTAAGCAAGTAATCCCATGGGAGACACGAAAGAAATACTGTCTCTATCCCTGGCTAGGGATCCAAGTAGATTTGGAACGCTGGCCAGCGGGGGGGGGTAGCGTGTTTGATTCTTGCGTGTTATAGAGAGCAGCTGCAGGCGAGGTCAATGCTTGTGGAACTCGTAACAACGATGAAAGGAGATGACCTAGGCGACGTCCTTGCAGATATCATACCAAAATCTGGCAGTCTTGTCTGCAGGAGAATGAATGGTGGAAGTACTGACTTAAGCAGCCGAAGCTGCCAGGCTCGCGTGATTCCAGTACGTCTACCAGGGCGGCATCTTCCGTCAAGTGAAAACTGCTCGCTCGATCCAAGCACGGAGGCTGCATAGCACACCAGAAAAGAAGATCAATCGTATTCGTATCGGTAGGAGAGCTTCACCGCGGTCGGCAAGCCGAGGCAGGCAAGCAAGTCTAGGCCGGACTCGCTTGTCACACACAGCCTGACTGCGGTCGGTGTGCCAGCGGCTAGGAAGGGTGCACAGAAGGGCGCACAGCTGGCTGTCTAGCATGCATACGCAGGCCCTGCATGGCGGCAGAGGCAAGCCATGAACAGGACCCCGCGGAACGGTCGCACAGCGCACACGGGATTGGGTCTTGCAGACTCCATGGCCTGTCCGCCCTCGCCAAGAACCGCCAGATATGGTTTCCGTTTTGGATGTTTGCCGTCCCGGGCCAGCTCGTCTCCTCCCGGACCATCTCTGCCAGAGGCGAACGTAGCTAACACGGCCAGAGGAAAGTAGAAAGCAGGCCGCCCGTTCTCGCCCGCAGCGCAACCTGGGTGTGTCCGGAGACGATCAGACGTGCCATTTCTTCCTAGGTAAATCTTTGAAGCTTCCCGTTCGAGGTTCATCTGTCTGTCGTGGAAGGGGTTTGTCCTCGTCTCTTCGTGCGCACTTTCTTTCGAGCGCCTTTGCGGATGTCTTGCAGCGCGTGTGCGGTGTGGTGGCACGGGCTGTCGTAGACGATGTGTAGAGGACGCGAAGAGAACATGAAGCATGGACAAGCAAGTACAGTCTACGAGTCTACGATACGACTATGCGACGACACAGACTGGAGGAAACTGCAATGGTTGTCGTTGTTGACGCTCTTGCCGTTCAGGGATGGGCGCCGACGCTAGGCACGTGACGGTACACAAGCGCAATTGTTCGACCGCCAACTCGGCCAGCTTGACCAGCTTGACCAGCTCGACGCCCACGACCAGCCCACCGACCTCTCCTGCCGGCCATCGTCGACGGCCGCCCCCGTTCTACGCGCAAACCACCGATAATCGCTCTGTGTCCCGACCGGCTCGGCCGCTGTTTCGCCCTGCCCGCCCGTCCCGCGACCGGCGCCCCCTCCCCCCCTCCGGTCCCCCCCGGCCATCTCCCCTCCTCTGCAACCTCCTCCTCCTCGTCGCAGTCCCCCCTGCGCCCCGAGCCGCCAGGATGCTTTCGGGCATCCTCATCTTCAACCAAAAGGGCGAGAACCTGATTTTCCGCGCCTTCCGCAACGACTGCCGGCCGCGGCTGGCGGACGTGTTCCGGATCCAGGTGATTTCGAATCCGCAGGTGCGGTCGCCCATCCTGACGCTCGGCAGCACGACGTTTAGCCATGTCAAGCACGAGAACATCTACCTGGTGGCGATCACCAAGAGCAACGCGAATGCGGCGCTGGTGTTTGAGTTCCTGTACCGGCTGATCCAGCTGGGCCGGGGCTACTTTGGCAAGTTTGACGAGGAGGCCATCAAGAACAACTTTGTGCTTGTCTACGAGCTTCTGGACGGTAGGTTCCCTTGCATTGCTGTACTTTCTAGGTCTGGCAATTCTGACCCATGACCCCAGAAATCATCGACTTTGGCTACCCGCAAAACACCGAGACGGACACGCTGAAAATGTACATCACGACGGAGGGCGTCAAGTCGGAGCACCGGGCGGAGGACTCGGCCAAGATCACGATGCAGGCGACGGGGGCGCTGTCATGGCGCAAGGCGGACGTCAAGTACCGCAAGAACGAGGCGTTTGTGGACGTGATCGAGGACGTGAACCTGCTGATGTCGGCGACGGGGGCGGTGCTGCGGTCGGACGTCAGCGGGCAGATCATCATGCGGGCGTACCTGTCGGGCACGCCGGAGTGCAAGTTTGGGCTCAACGACCGGCTGCTGCTGGACACGGACGCGCTGGAGGGCCTGCCGTCGGGCAACCGCATGGGCGGCAAGGCGACCAAGGCGGCGGCGGGCAGCGTCACGCTGGAGGACTGCCAGTTCCACCAGTGCGTCAAGCTGGGCAAGTTCGACTCGGACCGCATCATCTCGTTTGTGCCGCCGGACGGCGAGTTTGAGCTGATGCGCTACCGGTCGACGGAGAACGTGAACCTGCCGTTCAAGGTGCACGCGATCGTCACCGAGGTGGGCAAGACCAAGGTCGAGTACAGCATCGGCGTGCGCGCCAACTTTGGGCCCAAGCTGTTTGCCACCAACGTGGTGGTGCGCATCCCGACGCCGCTCAACACGGCGCGCACCACGGAGCGCTGCACGCAGGGCAAGGCCAAGTACGAGCCGTCGGAGAACAACATTGTGTGGAAGATCAGCCGCTTTGCCGGCCAGTCCGAGTTTGTGCTGTCGGCCGAGGCCGAGCTGACGAGCATGACCAACCAGAAGACCTGGAGCCGCCCGCCGCTCAGCCTGGACTTCAGCCTGCTGATGTTCACCAGCAGCGGCCTGCTGGTGCGCTACCTCAAGGTCTTTGAGAAGAGCAACTACAGCAGTGTCAAGTGGGTGCGGTACATGACGCGGGCCGGCAGCTACGAGATCAGGTGTGTTTTTCCTGGAGCGCTCTGATTCTTTCCGGAGCCGTCTTTGTGCTAACAGCCTAGATTCTAACCACCGGGTCACGGCATTTCACGGCGTTCATGTGCATGCGAGGGCTTGGATCGTTTTCTGTGCAAATGTGTTGTTTTCTTGGCCAGGTTTCTTTTCTGTATATCCATTTCTTCTATTTGCCTGTCGTCCAGACAGGACTGCTACACTGACGGCCATGAAAAAGAGGGAGCAAAATAAACAGTCTTGAGCGTTCCCGGCTGCAGCCACCCGTGCTCAACCCGGGCCCTCACCCGAGCCCTTTTTACCCGGGTGCTGCGTTGCACGTCCGTGACAGCCTGCGTCCCCGTTGCGCAATGCTCCCGTCACGATTGCGCAGTGGCTCCTTCCGGGCCTCTGTCCCATCCCACATGCCTTTGTTTACCCCCCCCTGACCGCAGTTGCCTGCCTACCGACCGTTGCGTCGACAACGCCCTCTGCCCTATTGTCCCTGCGTCACTATACGTCTGTCGCACTTCCCGTTATACATCTAGGCCTGCTATGCCGTCTCAAGAACCCCAATCTCGCTCTCATCAACAGCAACAGCTTCATCTATTCTCTCGCTCTCCAACACCAGCAGTTTTGTCCAGTCTCTCCTTCTTTCACTCTTTCAACCATCCCCCAACCATGGCCTGCTTTAGCCGGATCTGGGCCTGGCCGCGGTTTGAACGCAACATGTTTCTTTTCTACATTACTGCCTCGGTCTTCTGTTGGGCGGTACTCTCTTCCAACCTGTACACACTGCTCAGGCCCCAGCCCCAGCCTGGAACCGTCTTTCCTAGGCAGAAGACGGTCTTCCCGAGCAACCCGCCCGACCTGCCGGACCCGGGTCCCGTGGCCGCCGACAACCTGCGCCGCGGTCCTGGCGGGCCGTGGCCAGACGGGCCCTACAGTCCGTATCCCCCCTTCAACCCCCTCATGCAACCTCCATCCTGACACCCCAGGTTACTACTGCGGCATCTTTCATACTGGCCGCGCCGTGACGGCCCACCTCGGCGCCACCGGCCTCCGCACCGCCAACATCTCCTTCGCCGCGCCGCCCGGCGGCTGCCTGCGCGTCTTCTGCTACGACACGACCGCCATCTACGTCTGCAACGACGGCACCCAGCTGCTGGGCGTGCCGGGAGACAGCATCGGCTGGATGGCCGAGCGCTTGACCCAGCTGTGCTGCGACACGCACCACGGCCTGTCGGCGCAGCTGTTCCACCCCTCCGAGGCGTGGAACACCGTCGTGGCCTACGGCAACTGCCGCCACGGCGCCGACGAGCCGCCCGCGTCCTTTGGCATCGGCAACGGCGGCCTCAACAGCGCCTGTGTCGCGGCCGGCAACGGCCGGAAACGCACCAACGCCTAGGGTGGGATCAGGAGCTCAGAAGCACGGAAAACACATCATCAACCAGGGAAAGGCACAAAAGAAATATCGTAGCATCCGTCTGTCCAAAGGAGAGAACCTGCGCTCCTGGGTATCATCCAATACAAAATCCAACAGCAACTCCAAAATCCAACATCGCTCCGCCCGGCCTCACGCGTCTTCTTCTTCTTCTGCCGCCGCCTTGGCCGTCCGCTTCCGCTTCTTGATCTTCAACTGCTGCCACCACTTCAGCATCTCGTCCTCCGGCTCCGGGCCCACGTCGCCGTCTGCTCCATTGATCGACCGCAGCCGCTCCCGCACCTCTGGGTCCTTCTCCATCTCCTGCCACAGCGCCAGGTCCAGCTTGTCTGCCGGCAACTCGGCCCCGCTGCTGCCGCTGCCGCTGTCGCCGTCCCAGGAAGAGCCCTCGCCGTCGGCGTCCTCCATATCATCACCATCCACGTCACCCGCATCGTTCGCCGCACCACCACCATCTTTGCCCCGCCACCGAGAAAGCCACGTCGACGCTGTAGCGGTGCCACCAGCAGTGCTCTTCCGCGCCCGCCTCTGTCTCCGCCGCCGCCTCGACGGCTCGCGCCACACGTCGGCGATGCGCAGGTTCCGCCGCACAGCTTCGTAGCCGAGTTCCGACACGGCCAGCACGGCCAACACCACGAACAACGTGGCCCACCACGCCAGGTGCCGCCCAAAACCGTGGATAAACCCGTCGCGGCCGTCGTACGGCGACGGCTGCGGCGTGTAGGCTGCCGACAGGAATGCGTTCCACGCCCACCAGCCGCTCATGGTCAGGCCAAAGCCAAAGAGGACAATGGCCGACTTGAAGTGGGTGCTCAAGATGCTAGTTTTGGTTAGTGCTGTTGTTTCAGGTAAAGGGGAGGAAGGGAGGGGGCTTGTGTACGCACAAAAGCTTGATGTTCGTCCACATGATGCAGACCGAAAACATTAGGTTGCCCAGCGCAAACAGCCCCGAGTCGTGGCCGTCCTCAAACGCGCCGTAGCCGGCCCAGCAGCCGAAAAAGACAATGACGCCTTGCGCCGCCGCCGTCAGCATCCACGCCACGTACTTGGGCGGGTTCAGCCCGTCGCCGCGCTGCCCAAACACGTACAGCTCCGGCACCGCCAGCAGCGTCGACGCGCTCAGGTCCTGCTCGCAAATGCCCGGCAGGATCACGCACAGGCTGGTGAAGAGCGTGTTGAGCACCGTCAGACTCCAGCTCTCGTAGATCGACGTGCCCGTGTAGCCGCAGAACCACTGGTACGCCAGCGCCGGCACGTAGATGAACATCTCCTTGTAGAACGTCGCCAGGATGAACCGCGCCGTGCGCACGTAGTTCCAGCGCCCGTGCACCAGCAGCAGGCGCCCCAGGAAACGGAACTGCGCAATGCTGTAGTCGGCCACGCGCGCCGCCTGCAGGCCCTCTTTGCCCGACACGCCCACGCCCACGTGCGCCTCTGCCAGCATCGCCAGATCGTTGGCCCCGTCCCCGATGGCAAGCGTGAGCCCGGGGGTCCGCCCGGGGCCTGCGCTGCCGGTCGCTGTGTGCCGGATGCTGCGGACGAGCAGCGCTTTCTGGGATGGCGAGGCCCGGCAGCAGATGACCGAGTCGACCAGCTGGATAATGCTGTAGAACAGGTAGCGGAGGTCGGGGTCGGGGTCGGCCACGTCGATGGAAAAGGGCGCCGACGCCGTCGACTTTGTCTTTTTGTGGCCCTTTTTCTGCCCCGTCTGGTCAGCCTGCTCCTTCTGCTCGACCCGCTGCTTCTCAATTACGCCGAGCGTATGGCCGTCAATGACGACCACCGTGTGGCTTCGCCGCTCGCGCAGGGACGGCCACGCCTGTCCCGACGAGAACGGGAGGAAACGCAAGGACAGGAAAGCGCGAAGCAGCCGCTGCGCCTTGCTCGTCACCATCAGGCTGCCGGCTTCAGGCACGCCGAGGTTCTCCGCGATGTGCAGCAGCTGCCCAGACAGGTCCCCCTTAGCCGCGTCGAGTACGTAGATTTCCGACGCCGGCATGCAGAGACGTGCCGAGTGCGCAATATTGATGGCCGTTTCCCGCTTATCGCCCGTCAGCATCCACACCTTGACGTTGGCCCGCCGCAGCTTGTCGATCGTCTCCGGCACGCCCTTTTGCAGCTTGTCTTCAATGGCAGAGGCCCCGATGAGATCGAGGTTCTGCTCGATGGCCTCGGCTGCGGCCTCAATGCGTTCCTGGCGGTCGGTGAGGCTCGTGGCCGCAGCAAGGTACTGGGCTTTCCAGGTCGCGTACTCGGTCGCCGGTATCTGCTTCTGAGCATACAGCAGCGTGCGGAGACCCTCTGCGGCGAAGTCGTCCATGTGGCGAAAGCAGCGGTCAAAGACATCGCCGTCGTCTTCGGCCAGGAACGTGGCACGTTCGAGATAGGCAAACTTGTCGGGGACCGCCGGGTACTGGTGGTGTGCCGCGTGCGACACAGCTGTCAGTCGCAAGGGCCGGTTTGCCGACGTGCTGGCGCGCTGCAGACCGCCATCGACCCGGTCGACCGCCCTTGGAAGCGAATGAAGATCAAAGGACGGTGCCCGCTTCTCTGGCGCCGCGTGAACGCGAAGGACATCCAGCGAGAAACGGCCTGCCTTGGGCCCGTCAAAGGACGGGCCTCGGCTAGCCATAGGTGGGCGCAAGCTGCTGTTCCCAACGCCTCCCCGGCCACCGATGCTCTTGCGGATGGTGACGCTGGCACGGCCGCCCAGACTGCTCCGGGGCTCATACTGGACGCTTTTCCGGATCATCTCACGCTCGAGGTCGGCGCTCTTTCGCACATCTTGCGCCTTTTGCAGGGCCAAGGGAGCCATCTTCAAACGTGGAAGAATAACAGAATCCGCTCCTTTGCAGATGAGCCATAAGCGTCCGTCCGGGCGGCGCACCACGACCGACATGCGCTTCCGCTGGCTGCTGAACTCAATCACGTCCAGCACCTCGTACACCTCCTCAACAGGGGGGTGATCCGGGTCGTCACTGGTGCTGTTGTAGGTAAAGCGCAGCGTCGTCGACTTGGACGACTTCTGTACGACGAGAACGCCAAGTTCCTCAGCGGCGCGGACCAGGGCCAATTCGTCGGGGGAAGAGGCTTGGAAATCCACAACCTTTCCGTCCTCCAGCTCGGGCAGACACGTGTGGCACAAGGCCATGGCGAGGATGTACGTGACAACTTTCCGCGAAAAGGGTGTATGGGGCCGTAGGCGGACGTACTCCATGAGGTCGTCGGTGGTGAGCTCCGGCTGGGCATGGTCTGGCCGAGCCGTGGACCGCCAGTGCGAAGATGACCGCCTGCCTGGAAGCTGGGACAGCGCACCCCCTGTCCGTGTCGAGTCCACCGAGATGCGCGGCCGGTCCACAAACACGTGCGAAACGCGTGGAGAGGAGGCCACGAAGGATCGCGGGCGGGTATCGACAGAAAGACGGTCGGGCGCCAGGCCAACCGAGCCCGCGCCAGTGCCATCGAGTGTCTTATCGTCCTCTACGAGGTCTTCTGTGATAGCCGGGAGGTCGTCGTCTTTGTCGGTAAGGTCGGCCTCGTGCAGCCAAGACGTGCCAGCCACGCTCATCTTGCGAAACTTCATGACGTTCTCGGTCAAGGTCCCCGTCTTATCGGAGAAGACATAGCCGATCTGGCCGAGGTTTTCGAGGATCGTGTTGGTGTTGCAGCGGGCCGGGGTATCGGAGACGGGGTCGTACATAGCGACGTCGCCATTGAGCATGAGCATCTGGCCGATCTTCACGATTTCGAGACTGACATAGAGGGCGAGCGGGACGATGTTGTTGAACTGAATAGCGAAGCCGAGGATGATTTCGTGTGCCGGCACGGTAGCGTCCCAGATGTACCAGGATTTGTTCTCCACGCTCCGGTTCCAGAGGAAGTAGCCGATGGAGCAGCCAGCCGAAAGCAGGATAACATAGGCGGCCAGGAGTATGACGATGCTGTTCGTGACGCTCTCGAGGGCGGGCTTTTTGGCACGCGGGTGGCGGTTCGCGTTCATACGGCTCTTGCACTCCTCGCCCGTGTTCAGGACGAGGCCGAGGGCGCACGGGGTGTTGCGCAGCGTGCTACCGCGGTACACGACCTCGGTGAGCGTCAGCGGCAGGGTCTCGCCATCAACCGCGATGCGGCCGTCGAAGCGGTACAAGTCGGGGTTCGGGTCCTCGACGACGATATGCGCAGAGCAGGCGAGGAGGCCTTTGATGGTGGCGCAACGGGCCTTGGCCAGCGGGGCCGGGACCTGTTTACTCTTCAGGTTCGTCTCGCCGTCCAGAGCCATGGTCTCGATGTAGGCGAGACCACCCTCGCCATCGGCATGCAGCAACAGCAGATCGGCCGGGACGTCCTCGTCACGCGTCAAGCGGACGACATCGCCTACGCGGATGTCCTGCCACGGAACGGGCGTCCAGCGGAACCCGCAGCTCTCGGTCTCCAGTTCAGCCTCGCCGTTCCGCCTTCTAGGGGCAGTGGCTGCGGCCGGCTCCTTGTGGTGGCAGTGGCGGCGCCAGAAACGGACAAGGGGCTTCGGCACAGACAACCGCGACAAGAAGCGGCGCACATAACGGGTGTCGACTGGTAGGGCCGCTGGGTCGTCGGAGGCGCGGCGCAGGACGGTCACAATACGAGCGTTTTCGACTTTGTCAAGACGGTGGCGCTTGTAGTCGTCGTAGCCCTCTTTGACGACGGTCAAGAGCACGAAGAAGAGCAGGGGGAGGATGGTGGTGAAGTTGCCGGTCGTACTGATGCCGGGGATGGTTTGCGGGATGCCGACGCACAGAAAGTAGAAGTTGCTGACGCGGGTGAACTGGAAGAGCAGCTGCTTGGGGATGAAGTCCAGCACAGTGTAGCGCGACGTGCGGATGGCATTGGACAGATAGCCGACGCCGCGTCGCTCGTCGGTCAGGTGCGGCGGACGCGCCGGGTCGTCCTCCAGGCACAGGGGAATGTGGCGGCCATCCTTGGACGGTGGGAGCACGCCGCGGCGGAGGACAACGTCGAACAGGAAATAGTGCAGCCAGAGGCGCAAGGCAGCGAGGAGTGCGCGGAGCGACTGGAGCAAGGTTGGCCGGTCTTGGGCTTGTGGTGGTTGGTTGGGCTGGCCAACGGGACCGCTACCGGCCTGCCAGACGTCTGGCAGCTGATCCTTCTCGTGGATCTCGCCGAGCCCGTCTGGCCGTTGTTCACCGGCGGCGGGAAGGCTCATCTCTCAACGAGATCCCATCGAAGCGATACCGGGGGAGGGCAGAGAGATCCCGGGGGGGAAGAGGCGACGGAAGATGCCGGATGGATGTTGCAGTGTCGGTTGAAGGAGAAGAGGCGAGTGTTTGAACGAGAGGTCGAGCGAGTGCTTGAAACGAGTGTAGGAAAGCGAAGGCAATGGCCGGATCGGCTGCGTCGGAAGGAAAAACGAAGGTGGATGAGAATAGAAAACAGTGGAAAATTGCAAGTAACGTCAAGAAGTTTGTTTTCAGCCACGCGTCTGTTTCGGGCCCCGTCTAACCCGAAAAAGCAGGCTTGGGAGTTCTTGGCAGCGGGCAAAAAGGGAAGGAAGGGGCAGAACAGGGGAAAACAGTCAAGCGAAAGACAACACGGCGAGCAAACAACAAATACCAGGCGCGCAAGCAAAGGGGAATGCGAAAGAGGAATGACGGGAAGACGGAAATGCCCTCCGTCAACGAATGCAGGACTCGAGTTAGCTCGAAGCACATCGGCCGATCGCCCCGCGGTGCATTGGCGGCCGTCAGAAGCAAGCATAAAAGGGCCCACCCCCTTCCGTATTCCGAAGTAGGTCGTCGTCGAGTCTCCGCCAGGGCCTTGCTACAGCGCATAGCCACCCGTCGTTGCCGTGCAATCCCCTGTAATCTTGGGCGCTTGCATCAGAACAGCAGGAGGGCGAGCACGCGTCATACAACTTCCGTCGGCAGAGACGTCAATACCACCTGCCAAGCACACCTTACTCCTTCGCCCGCAGGTGTGCTGGGCAGTCTGGCTGCCGGCCCCAGTGGCTGTCCCGGACAGCCGCCAGATTCATCATGTTGCCGTACACCCGCGCCACGCCGACGAACCCTGGGCGCCGGCCGTCGCCGTCCGGGTCCTCCAGCCGGATGCCCCATTTCTCGACCGCGTTCCACACGACCGGCACCAGGCACACGTCCGCCAGCGTGATCTCGTCGCCGAGCGAGTACAAGCGGCTGCTGCTGCCGCCGTCACTGCCGCCGCCCGCGTACTCGCCCAGCAGCGCCTCGTACGCCCGCAGCCCCTCGATGTGCCAGTCGCGGCTCCACTGCCGGCGGACGCTGGCCGGGTCGAGGTCGTGGTGGTCCGCGCCCGCCGCCGCCGCCGCCGCCACCGCCACCGCCAGCTCCACGACCTTCTCGCGGCAGTTGTTGGACGTGCGCGGCTGCACGTCGGCCACCAGGACCTGCATGAGCGTGCGCACGCGCGCGCGGCCCGCGGCCGTGGCCGGCAGCAGGCGCAGCCCCGGCTGGCGGGCCACCGCCGCCTGCTGCTGCAGCGCCGGCCCCTCCTCGGCCAGGTACTCGAGCGCGGCCGCCGACTGCGTGATGCGCAGCGCCGCCGCGCGGCCGCTGCCCTCGGCCGCCGTCTCGTTCTCGTCCTCTCCCTCCTCCACGACCAGCGTCGGGAGCGACCGCGACGGGTTGATGGCTGTGTACGCGGCGCTCCTGTGTTCGTTCTTGTCCATGTCCACGTACACTGGCGTGTAGGGCAGGCCCAGGAGGCCGAGGGCGATGCGTAGACGCGCCGAGCAGGAGGAGATGGCGGCGCCGTAGAGGGTGAGGCGTGCCGGGAAGGCCGGGGACGACGCCATGGTCCGTATGTGTAAGGGCGAAGCGAAGCAGACGCTGAAGATGCGAAACAAAGAAACAAAGTAGAGAAGTGGCGGCTGGCCTAACCTTTTAAAACAAGGGCGACACCATTATCATCAAATCATCAAATCGAGTCATGCGGCTTCACTTATCCCCGCGATACCGTGTGCTTAATCAGCTTCAACATTGTCCCGATCGGACTCTCTGGATTCTATTCCTGTCCCAGCTGTTGGTCCTGTCGGCCCTGTCCGTGCTCGGGCTGCTCCTATTCCTCGTCCTCCACCTCCTCATCCTCAGCGAACGGATCGATCTCGATCTCTTCCTCCTCTTCATACACGTGCTCGTCTTCTTCTTCCATCCTCCCGGCCACGCCCTTGCCCTTGTCCAACCGCATGCTCGGCACATCCTCCTCCTCCTCCTCCTCCTCCTCCTCGTCTTCTTCCGGCACGTCGCCCATGACACTGCCAACCGAGCTCGTGTACCCGCTGATCACCGAAGCGCTGCTGCCCAGGCCCAGCCCCAGGCCCAGACCCAGACCCAGTCCGAGACCGCCGCCCGCGCCCCCGCGCCCGCCGTTGGTCGGCCGGTCCAGCATCCGCCGCATCGCGTCGTAGTTGATCCGCTTCGAAAACCCGCGCCGCTCCATCGCCTCCACTGCGGCTTCACCGGGCGTCGACGCCGGGCTCGTCTGCCCCTCGCCGATCTTGGGCTTCTTGAGCCGCCGCCGCGTTTGCTTCTTCGTCCCGTTGGCCGCCGCCATCTTGGCCCGGAACTCTTTTTCCTGTCGCATGCGCAAGTATGCCCGGTTCTCGTTCATCCAGATCTTTTCCTTCGCCGCCGCCTCCGCCTCCGACAGCAGGCAGAACTGCACCTCCGGGTCGTCCCGGAACTCGTCCTCGTCCACCTCCGGACTCTCCGACACCGCCAGCCCACCCCCAGACGCAGACACCCACGACGGCGCTGCCGACGTCGCCCGTGTCGCCTGCTCTGCCTGCTCCTGCTGCTCCTGCTGCTCCTGTTGTTGTGGTGGTGGCTGCTGCGACGACGACGGCTCGGCACTGCCGCGCATGAGCTGCGCGCGCTGCTCGGAATTGGCAAAGTCCTGCGCGCGCGCAAGGTAGCCCGGCGAGTTGATCGCCTCCATCATCTCCATCTCCAGGTTCTCCTCGTCCGCCCGCCACACGTCGTCCACATAGTCGGGCTCCTTGTCCTTATCGCTGCTCGCCATCGCCGGAAGCGTACGACACGACGATCCTTCCGGCGGTCCACGCCGCCGCTTGCGCCGCCCATCCTCGAAACCAGGAACCACGGGGCTGGCAGCCGCCGGCGCGGTGGTCGGCAAGTCGTCGCCTCCGGTCGTATCCCCAAACTCCTGAACAAGAGCATCGAGCTCTTCATCTGCGTCCGCTTCGCCTTCTGCCTCGCCTGCTGGTGTGGCGCTGTCGTCGCGTCCGTCCTGCTGCTGCTGCTGCTGCTGCTGTTGCGGCTCTTGTGTCGTCTGACGATGTTGTGGCAGAGGCGGCACCACAAAGCCATCCGCATCCACACGCAAGGGCTGTGCGGACGGTGCGGAAGGCGAGGCACTGGCGGACTCGGTGCCAGCCGCAGGAGCCCCTGCGGTGGCTTCCGGCGCAGAATCGGTGCGCTTCCGCTTCTGCCCGGACCGCTTCTTGGCCAGCATCTTCGCCTGGTACTCCTCGGACTTTTTGTAGATCGAGGGTGGGTCGAACTCTTCCGACAGGAAGTCCTGGGCTAGGAACTCCTCGACGGTCATCTTGGCCGACGGCAGCTCCTTGAACTCATCCAGCCGCATCTGCAGCGTGGCCATGGTGACCTTGGCAATGTAGACAACCTCACGCACCGTGCGGCGAAAATTGTACATGCGCGCCGCCATGATGAGGCAGGCGCCGCAGATGCCGGCCGGGCGGCGGCCCATGACCATCCAGTCGCGGTCCATGCGCTGCACGAGGCGCACGGCCGTCTCGGCCACCTTGTTGGTCATGGTGTCGAACTCGAGCTTGGACGCGAAGCGAAAGATGAGGTCCTCGACGTAGATCGGCTGCACGTCGCGCGCCGCCACCTCGATCGTCTGCAGCAGCTTCTTGAACGTGCGGCCGAGGAAGAACACCTCCTCCTTGACCAGGTCCGCCAGGTCGATCAGCATGATCTTGCACGGGTTGGCGTGCGTCGACTTGCGGCACGCCGCGTACAGGCACACCGCCACCACGTTCTGGATCTTGCGCCCCTGCACAAAGTTGGCGCTCGACGCCAGCTTGTAGTACTGGAACCCCACCGTCACCGTGTGCTCCGGGATGTTGAGCTGGTGCGCGTAGCCCGTCATCAGCATCCGTGCCTCGCGCAGCGTCCGCTCCCGCGCCTCCGCCGACCCGTTGCCCGCCACCCGCCGGTGCCCGATCCCCGCCATCGGCCGAATCCCGCCCTGGTCGTGGCCCAGGAAGCTGCCCTGCACCACCGCCGCGCCCTGCGCGTTCTCTCCAAAGGAGACCTCCGCCACAATGTTGCTGTCGTCTGCCACGCGACCACACGTCCGGCACGTGCCGTCCACCACGTTGGGGTTCTTGCACGCCTTGTTGGGGCACTGCAGCCGCGACGACGACGACGCTGCGGCTGCGGCCGGTGCCGGCGACAGCGCCGGTGCCGGCGACCCAGCGTCACTGAAAACGCTGCCGGCACGCACGCCCCGTCCGTCGGGCCGCGTGCTGCCGCCACGGGCCTGGGCGGCCTGGGCGGCCGCCGCCATCTGCTTGCGGCGCCATTCGCGGTCCTGGATGGCCTTGATCGGGTTGGCCGGCTTGGCGCCGCGGGGGCGGATCTGGTGGCCGGCCGAGAACTTCTTTGGCAAGGTCGTCAGGGAAGCCATAGTGCAAGCTGTCTCGGGTTTCGGTGGGAGGGTAGTATGTCGATAGAGTCGGTTAAGGATGGAAAAAAAAGAATGAAGGACAAAAGAAGACGCAATTGAACAAAAAAGCCTCCGTTATTAGGGATCGTCGGGAAGCATTCTCGCGTCGGCGGAACCAAAAGAAATGCACGACGAAACAGGAGGTCCGCAGTTTTATTTTCTCGCGTCTGTTTGTTGTAAGAGGTTGTGAGGCGTGAATGGTGGGCGACGCGTGGATACGATATGGGTGCGGAGGGGAATCGGAAAAGTTTTGCTTCTTGGTTTTGTGGCCGAGCGGACAAAGTGGGTTTCTGGGTCACGTGAAGGCGATTGTCTCACAAGGCCGGTGTTCGATTGTCGGATCCTGCGGTTTTTCGCATTGTTTTTGCCGCCCCTATCAAGGCAATACGGATGTAGGTATTATTACAGATGGTCCCCAAGATCACAGTAATCAAAAATTGGCGAAGAGTGGGTTATATTGCCGAGGAAACAATCTAGCTATCGAGAGAAAGATCAACTTTCTTCGTATTCTGTCGGAAGAGCAACAAAGCTGTTGTTTCTAGGCCCGCCCCTTCAGCCGGCAGCGACTGCCTGTTCCCGATCCCGTTACCCTTGACTCATTTCCCGCGTGAATATGTCCCAAGGGACAGCGAACCATCAAGGCTGCTGCCAATCCCGGACGCCCAGATCCATCCATGTGTGGAGGGGAAAAAGAAGAAAAGGGAGGAGGATATGTGGTTGTAGGAACGACAGGTGCGTGGCAAGAACAAAGGCGAGCTGTCCAGATCGCTTGACCCCGTGGCTCTTTGCTTCTGTCTGAAAAAGGCTGGAAGACAGTGGGAGAGAAAAAAAAGAACAAAAGAAATGGGTGGTGCCAGACGATGGGCTTGTTGAAGTGAGACGAGAATGTCTTCGCATGCTGCGGAGAAACAAAACAAAAGAGGAGAGAGGAGACAAAGGAAAGACGGAGGGAGAGACGATAGAACAATAAAGAAGAAGGAAAACAAGCAATTGGGCAATCTGGATGTCTCTCCAGCCAAACCTCCGCCTTCCTGTCCACCGTGTCAACACGGATCGTTGTGCGAGGCCATCTCCCCGGCAAAGCTTGGCCTCCTTCTCTCACTCCCATCAAAACGACACAACTAGAGGGACAAGCACGCCGGCACGAACGCACAAAAACACAAAACAAACAGTGCAAAAGAAAAGGGGGAAACAAACCGAAGCCAAAACAGGGCAAGTCACCAGAAAGAGTTGCCAACCCGGAGCAAACAGGTGAAGAAAAGCACAAGATAACAAGCACAAAACTCCCAAATGGTGTTTCAATCTGGTGACAAGAACCCCCCGTTTGGTTCTTCGGTTATCTCGGATCCCGTTCTCGTGATAGCATGCTGTGATGCGCGTGGTCGCCGTGTCGGGGGATGTTTCCGGAGGGGGCTTTGTCGGGAGCTGCAAACGAGTAAAAAGGTCATAAAAGCAAAGCCAAGAGAAACCAAGATCAAACACTCCGCTCGGCGCTGTCCAGAAAAAAAATGAAGCAGGTAAACAAAAATCGCAGACCGTGAATACCCAAATGCAACGCAGACTCTCCTTCTTGCACAACGCTTTCCTCGTCCTTCCGGGCAACCACCAGGGTTGGTCCGCTCTGCTGGACTTCTTGCTGTATCTTCCACGACGATGGCATCCTTCGCCACCACTCTGCTGGATCCACTATGTTCTTTTTTTTGGTAATTTTGATTTTTCTGTCTTTTGAGTTTGATTGTTGTTGTTGTTTTTTTTGGTGTGATGTATGTCTTTTTCAAAGCATAAACGCCATCGGGGAAAGCAAACGCTGGAAACATGAGTGCATGTAAATTCGTCGTGTCATCGTCAAATTGGTCTCATCAGATCGTCTTGGGCGTCCGCGAGTTGGACGCATCAATGACATCGTCAAGGTGGTTGCACAGGGCGACGAACAGGTCGAAAAACAGCTTGCCACCCTCTCCACCCTTCTCCATCTCGGCCTGCATGGTGCCGCTGCGTTTGAAGGTCTTGCGGCAGCGGATGATCAGGGCCAAGTAGTGCGCGCGCAGGCGGCTGTCCGAGTCGGGCGTGTGCGCGTAGCAGTACTGGGCACTGCGGATAATGGTACCGACGTCGATACCACTCTGCAGCCCCTGCTTGCGCAGGGCGAGGCGCTTGAGCTCCTCGAGCCCGTACCGGTCTGCAGCACAGTAGATGACCGTGTCCCGCAGCAGGTGCTGGCCCGTGCTGGCCAGGAACACGGTTGGCTCGACGGATGCGGCGGGCGACGAGGGTGCCGTCGAGCCCGCGTGGGGCGAGCCGCCGTGGTGGCGGTGGTCTGAATGAGGGGACGCCGACGGCGTGGCCCCTCGGTGTTGGTGCGGTGCGGAGTCCTCCAGCTCCCAAGAGTTGTGCTGCTTGTTGTGTAGCAGGCGGGGGTAGTAGTCACCCTTGTAGAGATACTCCAGCACAGCGGAAAAGATTTCTGGTTCCTCGTCCGGCAAGGCGATCCGCTTGCTGTTGCCACCGGACGGGTCCGGGCTGATTTTGCAGCTTGTCTGCTGCGCGCCGCGGGGCTTTGCGCCGCGACAGAGCGCTTCGAAAAAGGGACTCTGGCAGAGCACGTCCTCGTGCGCAGCAAACAGCCGACCGTCCCAGCCGACGCTGAGGGTCACAATGGGCGAGGGCGCGACGGGCTTGGGAGCAGCGTCGGCCATCGACACATCGGCGCCAGCCTGGGACAACGACCGCTCCAGCTTCGACAGCCTCTGGGCATCCCGCGTGGACGGCCCAGTGGCGCTTCCTCCATTTGTCGTTCCGCCGCTCCGCTTCAGCAGTCTCGACGACTTGTGGACGCGATGCGCCGGTTCCGCAGCCGGCGGGGCCTTGGACCGGAACGAACGCTTGAACATGGTTGGTAGTCGACGAGATAAGAACTCGGTGGCAGATTCGGTGACGGCGGGGAGGGGGACGTCGAAAGCGAGCAACAAAATGCAAAAAGAAAGATCGGACAAAAAAAAACGAGCGACGGACGCGAACAGCAGAAAGAAAGAAGAAAAGAAAAAAAAGGAATGTGACGCACAACAGCGCTGGAACGATTGACAGGGGCCCGGGTAGGAAAGTCTTCAGAAAGACTGAACGACTGAAGACAATCCTGTGTGAATGTTTGCGGCCCTTTTGGTTGCGTGTGAGGGGGGGGGGAGGGGGGAAAGACAGGAAACAGAGGGGGGCTCGGCCATTTATACTCGACGCGCCTTGATCCCGATTGGACTGCGTCGGCTGGCGACACAGCCCTGTTTTTTTCCCTTGACAGGAAGCGCACTGCGGTATCCAGCCGCCGCTGCAACGTAGGCGTCTGCCTGCGGAGGCCAGCGTCGATAGCCGAGAGGTCGTTCACAGGCCTGTTCGGTGAGGTGGGTTCTGGGGGAGGGGAAAGGACGGGGCTGCTCGCCGCCTGACGGGACGAATCGCAGGCTCCCAACGACGTGCATGACACCATAAGCACTGCCTCCCTGCACGTCGGACATTCCTCCAGACTGGCCCATCGCGCTCTCGATTTGCGCGCTTTCGAGGTCTTGCCCTTGCAGATACCTCGGTATGAGCAGACGAGGGACGGGCACACCGTCTTAGTGACTCAACGAATTTCTGCAGCACGGCTACTTGGCACCCAAGCAGGTCACACATCTAGCCATGGCCCTATCGGCGCGCATCTGATCGGACCAGAACCTTCCATACCGCGAACACATCACCAAGATGCAGCACTGCATCATTCCGTCCTGCAGTGTGTGCTGTCGGTGTGTTGTCATCGGCTTGGGCCCCGTTCTCGTCCTGGCGACGGCCTGCCATTTGCGGTCGCTCGTTCGAATGCGGAGGGGTCGATATCGATGCAGTGCGCCTTACCAGAAATGAAGGTTTCAAGATCCAGAGAAACAGGAAAAAATAGAGTTTGCCGAAGCAGGAGCAAATCAGGAGAGGCAACTGTTCGTCTGAAAACGGGCATTTACAGTGCCTGACTGCCGCCCCACCAAAGCCCATCTTCTCTGCCAGGAACCAGCCAATCACACGTCGCCGTGTATGTAACTGTGTCCCGTCGCGTCCAGATATCGCCGTCGCCAACGCACAAACGTTTGCGACTCTGTTTCTGCTCACCGCGCCCACCCTCCTGGTCGACCATCCTCCGAACGAGCGCGAGACGACGACACTTCGCCGGCCCGAACACCACCCACCGCCCAACGCACCATGGTGTCTGCCTTTGCGAACCCAAGGCAGCTGGCGGGCCAGCTGCTCAACTTTGGCCTGATCCTGTCGTCTGCCTTTATGGTGCGCTATCTCCGTCCCCGCCTCTGTGTACCAAACCATGCCTGGCGGCTAACCTGGGGATCGCCTTGTCCCTGTAGATCTGGAAGGGTCTGAGTGTGGCCACCGACTCGCCGTCGCCGATCGTGGTCGTCCTCTCGGGCTCCATGGAGCCGGCCTTTCAGCGGGGCGATCTGCTGCTGCTCTGGAACCGCAATCTGTTCCAGGAGTCGGGCGTGGGCGAGGTTGTGGTGTACAACATCGCCGGGAAGGATATTCCGATTGTGCACCGGATCGTGCGGAAGTTTGGCTCAGGGTGCGTGTGCGGTGCGAGCGTCGGGCGAGCGTCGGGCGAGGAGAGATCAGCGCAGACACAGCTAACCTGGCCGATCATGCAGACCGCGGGCGAAACTGCTGACAAAAGGCGACAACAACGTGGCCGACGACACGGACCTCTACGAGCGGAGGAAGGACTATCTCGAGCGCAAGGACATTGTTGGCAGCGTCGTGGGCTACATACCGTTTGTGGGCTACGTCACGATCATGCTGACGGAGCACCCATGGCTCAAGACCGCCTTGTTGGGCCTGATGGGCCTGATGGTGGTGCTGCAGCGGGAGTAAGAGACGGTCGTGTACTCGTATATACGGAGACGAACAAAGAAAGCGGCCAAACCCCGCCCCCTTCCCCCCCTTATTCCCCCGGAGGCTAAGAGACGGAACGGATGATATTGTTTTGTATAGCCTGTCTTGCGGCCTGATTTTCCCTCTTGGTCTTTGTTTGGTTCTTGTCTAGCTCTGGTCGGCGTAAAACGGTGTTCGTTGCGTGCTTTAATCTGCTTGTCTGTCTCTGTTGTGTGACATCGGTCTGTGGCCTACGTGCAAGGGAGTCAGCTCCTGGCCGCCAGCGCAAAGCCAGGGACAAAGAGACACAAATATGAGAAGTCTAGATCCTCCCCTGCCGGTCTGTTTACTGATGGTGGGCTCATTTATCCTATTTTGTCGACGTGCATCCCGGACGAGGCAAGGCCGTGCCGGTGCGGGTGCCGGACCCAAGTCGGCCAATGTCTCGCTGCGATGCCGCACGAGCCGGGTGGCGGGATGCCGGGGCGCATGTAGCCATCAGCAGAGGCGACATCTGTCTAGTTTCGCGTGCTCTGCGCCCCTGGCAGCTCCCATTGGGCGCATCCTCCGTCATAGCCGAACCCAACCCGAGCATGCGCACAATGGATGCGCAGAATACACGCGAGTGGTTTTCCGTTTCGGCTGAGACAAAACAACAAAGAACGTCGACAGCTACACGCGGGTCTGGGGCCCACAAGCGCAACGATGATCATCCCCTCGATAGCGCGCCGGCGTGATTCCCAACGGGTCAGAGGGCAGCATCCCGGTGGACCGCAGCCAGACACGGCAAGCTCCGTGCAAGGACGCAGCGCTCCAAGCTTCGCCCGGAGCAAACTCCGCGCCCGTCTCTGTGACAGGTCGTTTTGGCTTCTCCGTTCTAACGCAAGGAAAGGGCTGCCATTGGCAGCACGGCTCAGACGATCCGTTGGAATCAGGCGGGCGCGCCGGTGGCAGTGTCAGGCCACACGCAGTCCCGGGCCGGGACCGGGGCTTGGCTGCGGCGTGGGCACGGCGCCGGGGGCTCAGTCCATGTCACCGGGGGACACAAGAGACCATGGCGCGCGCGGGACTAGCACGGCCGGCGACAATTCCGCGAGCAAGGGCATCCTCGGCCTGCAAGGGAAGGAAGGGCCAGCGGATAGGCGGACCTAGGCCTTCGCGGGACACCACGCCATCCGTGCAGTGGGCCCATTGTGGTTGGCGGGTGGGTCATTCATCCGCAAGATACGAAGACGGAGCCGCAGGCGCAGAAAAAGGATGTTGGGGGTTGGGGGCTTGCATCGTTGTCTATTGTATGCTGCACGGCGATTGTTTTGTTTCCATCTTGTGTTGTCTGTCGCTTCTGTGTGTCGGTTGTTCGGCCAGCCCTGCCGGGCTCTGTTTCCACCTGGAATGGGTCCTGATGGAGAACGGTGCCCCGCTGGAACGACGCCGGATCGTGCTGCAGATCACGAAAAGCGTTACGGAGTACTCCGTCAGAATCGGGAAACCAGAAATCCCATGAAAGGCAATGAATGAATGACAAAGCCGAGTGCCTCGTGAACGCGCGGGTTAGGGTTCGCCGAGACGCATCCGTGCGGGCGCCTTGCGCACTAACCGTAGCACACACACTCCTCCCAACGGCGGCGGCAAGGCCAGGACAGAGAAATAGATGACGCGGTATCGTGGACAAGGAGCCGATGGCACCACCTTTTCGTGCCACGGGCCATGGTGCCACTTCTCGCATTGGTCGTGCCGTAGTCCATCTCGATGCGGCGGCCGAAGCCCGCTGGCTGCGCAGCGCCGCCGCAGCGTGCAGCGCGCAGCGCCTCGCCGCTGCCCGTTGCTGCCACCAGCTTCGGGGTGCTTCCTTCCAACGCCCTGGGCCGAGCACGCTATTCCTTGTCGAGGCGCCCGGCATGCCTCCGCTCGCCGTGTCGGACCCTAACAGACACCGTCTGCCCTGCGTCCCACCCCTTGCTGCATCAAGCTCCATCCGGAAACGTCATATAAAGGGCCAGGCTCGCGCTGCCTGCCGTTGCGGGAAACTAGGACGCAAGGACGAGCAGCAGAGAAGCTAAAGTCGGGAAAAAAATCGACAAAGGATGTGAGGTCTCACTAGACAATTCCTTTCATTCCCCGGTGCCCAGAAGCCAATCCACTTGGAAGTCTCCCTGATACCACCTCCCCGGTCTGTCTCGTTTTCCTTGCTCCTCGTACTCGTATTTTGCGATAAAGCCATTCCCTTCCCCTCTTCCTCGTCTGTCCTTTCTCCCCTCTTACCCTTGTCCAACCTCTTTCTTTGATTTTCCCTTCCTTTTTTTCCTCTTCCCACCCTGGACTCGCTTTTCTTCTCCCCACTCCATCTGGCAGAACCTTGCATCTGTCGTCAACACGGCGACCACTACTGCTCCGGCAACATGATGCTATTACACCGGACCGGCCGGACAGACAACCCAGTGAATTTCGATATGACAAAGGTACGCAGTATGGTATAAGATCCAAGAAAAAGAAAAGGAAAAAAGAAAAAGAAAAGAAAAAGCGTTATCCGCGCACAACCCACCTTGTTCACCTCGTACCCCCGCCCGCCTTCTGTGGCTAATCTCTTTTCCAGGGCATGGAGGCACCAGGAAACGTCCTGGACTCGTTCTGGAGCTCGGACAACAGCCTTCCCACCACGAGTTTCCCGCCCAGCGCCTACTTGCACGACAAAGACACCGCATACGATATGTTTCTGGATTCCCAGAGTGGCGCGGGCTCAACCGATTGGTCCAGAGACCTGCCGTCGTTTTCCGACCAGGTCAACCGAGCGTCTGCGCAGGATCTGTTCTCCGCCATGCCCGCGGCCCTACCCGCGGCCCTACCCGCGGCCCTCCCCCTGGCGACGGACCCTTACTACTGCCCTGCCGCGGCACTGGCGCCAAACGTCCCCTCGCCGTGGGCTCTTGGCGGCAGCGTCGGCGACGCGACAGCCTTGACCAGCGAAACGGCCGATCCGGCCTATTCCGCCCCCCTGGCGCTGGGCGCCAAGAAGAAGCGCAAGGCGCCGGGGGTGGAGGAGAAGGACGCTGAGTCGGCCGCCATAGCGTCTCCATCGACTGCGCCTGCGTCACGGACGAAGCGGAGAGCGTCAAAGTCCCAGCCGAAGCGGACCTCGTCCCGGTCGTCGTCGGCGATGTCGCCGGCCAAGTCGTCCTCCGCGTCGTCCTGCTCGTCGTCGCACGGCGACTCGGGCTCGTCGTCGGCGCACCATGGGCCCAGCAGCAGCCGCATCAGCGGCCACGGCGGCAACCACAAGATCACGCTGCGGACGGCGAGCCGCAAGCCGAAACCGGCCGCGATCAAGACGGAGGAGCACGGAAGCCACCGGCCGGGGGAGGGCGGGAAGCTGCAGCTGTCGCCGGGCCACCCATCCCCGCTATCGCCCGGCGGCGGCAGCTATGGCAACAGCAACGGCAACAGCAACAACGACAACCTGACGTCCGAGGAGCGCCGCGCGCGCCAGAACCACAACGTGGTCGAGAAGCAGTACCGCAACCGCCTCAACTCGCAGTTTGAGAAGCTGCTGGCCATCCTGCCCGCCAACGAGCGCGACGGGCCCGCGAACGCGGCGTCGTCGTCGCGAAATAGCAGCAATAGCAACGGCAACAGCGGCGGAGGCAGCGGCAGTGGTGGCGGCG
This sequence comes from Ceratocystiopsis minuta, assembly GCA_001676865.1. Lineage (NCBI taxonomy): Eukaryota > Fungi > Ascomycota > Sordariomycetes > Ophiostomatales > Ophiostomataceae > Ceratocystiopsis > Ceratocystiopsis minuta. The sequence goes on from LZPB01000081.1 coordinate 65,512, forward strand.
GCGGCGGCGGCGCGGCGGTCGTCTGTGACGACCGCCGCATGAGCAAGGCCGAGGTGCTGGAGCTGGCCCGGCGCCGGATCCACGCCTTGGAGCAAGAACGCCTGCAGCTGCGTGCCGAGCGGCAGAACCTGCTCGAGAGCGCGACGGCCATGCAAGAGGCGGCGCAGCAGCGTCAGCAACGCGTGCTGGGCAGCAGTCTATGAATGAGTTTTACGAGCATCTGTACATACACTTTCGCTTTTCTCTCCTTGGGCTCTTGGTTTTCGTTTTGGTTTTCCTTTTCACGTTTCTTGGACTTTGGCCACGACCGGCTCGGGCAAACGACACTCGTCTTTGCATGGGAAACAGGGCACACAACGCACTGGATACGTGCGTTGGGGGAAAGTCGACAGACACATGCCGACATACGCTTATGGCATTGTGGGCGTTTTGGGTTTTTGGTATTCCTTATCGTTTGCTCTCTTTTTTTCTCTCTTTCTCTCTCTTCTGTCAACCAGTAGGGTACTTCGTATTAGGACCGCTTTTCTGGCAGGATCCAAATGTGCAATCTTTCCCATCATAGGCTTTTGCCATTCCCGTGGGCCCACCACTTCGCTGTCTGCTACTTCCCGATTGTCCCGCCCGGTAAAGGCAGGCGCTGTGGTGGGCGCGTCTCTTTGCCGGCATCAGCGCGAGGCAGGGCCATCGTTGCCGTTTGTAGCACGCTGGAAATACGGAGTAATGCGCACTGTACGACAAACACATCAGATTGCGCGACGGGGTGGAATGGCACACCCGCTGCACGGCAAGGAACCGGTAGCGCGCCACGCCAACGTGAAACAGGGGAGGATAAGAGAAGCAGAGGAAGAAGAGGAAAAAGATAAAAGAGGAGTCGGCCAAGGAAAGGCTGGGCATCTATCTGCGATCGCAATCTTGCGTGAGATACGCACGGCGGGCGTCATTATACGGGATCGTATCGTAATGCAGCACAGAAAAAAATGCGGCCGGAATTAGACCGGCGGTCAGGCACGGCCTGTCTCAAACAGACCGTGCTCTCTCGTAGGCCTACAGCGCACTGCATGAAACGCGTTCGTGGACGCGAACAGCTCAGCTTTTTCTGCACGGCTGCCGACGGACAGCGACGCGTCATAATGCCTCGTACGGCTACTGCGCAGGCCCCTCAGCCAAGGAAGGAACACTCGAGGCGTCCGTTTGTGGATATAAAGCGAGAGAACGGGGGTCTGGAAGACCCAGTTATGACGTACTCGTCTCCGTAAGATACCTATCTGTCCCTCTCGCTGTTTTGCTCGTCGGTGGTGATGGTAAGGTGTGGGGGCCACCCACGATAGCAGGCACGGCAAGCGCAACCGGCGACCGAAGGAAGATTCCTTCTTCGGTTTTTTCCCTCTCCCTTTCGACTCCTTCCTATCTCGCTCTCGCCCAGATTTAGACTCACCCACTGTCTGTCTTTCTGACTACCATTTGCTTTTTTTCTTTACTCTTTCTGCCCGTCTCTTGGGCGCATACTAATCTGCCATTACCAAGTCCCAGCTGTTATAATTAGACACGCAACGGCCCCATTCATTCTTGGGGTTCCATTGTTCTGTCCCTTTCTTCGTTTCGCCCCCTTTGACGCGATCGGCCGAGCTAGAGAGCTGGGCGAAGGCAAAAGCCGGAATTCGATTTTTTTTTGTCTCTCCTATTTTATATTCATTGCCATCCATCCTCCTCGCATTTCCTGTTCGACGCAGGACGACGACTGGACGAGAAGTCCATCTCACCAGACCATCTGCACGCCCGAACGGACGATCGCGATTGCTACGTCTTACAGCCCATATATCCGCTTTTGGTATTTTCCACTGCAACATCTCCCACTCTGGACATGACCCCGAGCCAAGCCTCCTGAAACAGACCATTGGTCATCCTGACCTGCTTGGAATCTGATTGACGAAACTTGGAAGAGCCTGGCACAATTGGACTGAGCTCGACGAGGCTCGACAGAGCTCAACGGAGCTCGGCGGAGCTCGGCGGGGCTTGACCGGAGCTTTTGACGTCAGCCGTGCAACGGACGCGGCCCTAGAACGAACAATTGCCTTGACCGGAGCGAGAAGGCAACCACACAACCACACTGCACCCCTTCTTTTCCCTTCCCACCATGTCCAGCCCTGGCGAATCGCCGGCCCCGATGGCCGGAGCAACACCGCCGGCCCCCAAGAACAAGGAGAAGAAGCGCGTCGGCTTCTCGCAAGGCCCGGCAACACCGCTCCATGATCCGTCGCGGTCGGTCGAGCCGCAGCCGGAACGGACGTCGCACGACGGCGTCGACCATACCGAGCTGACACGCGTCCTCTCCCTCATCCTCCAGGAGGGCGGCGACCGAAGAGGCCCGCCCCTCTCGCCACAGATGCCTCCATCGCCGCAGGCACAGTCATCCTCGCAGCCGCCATCGCGACCTCGATCCCCCATTTCCCCGTCCTTCTCTACAGCGCCAGGGGGCGGCACGGTCCGCTTTCCTTCGCTCGCCGAGCCGGAGCCTTCCTATTTCCCGCCCGCCCGTCAACAGCAGCACGAGCAGTCAGAGAAGGCGGCAAAGGAGCGCGCGGATCGCCTGGCTCAGAGCGTTGAGCGAGACTACTCGAACCCCCAGTCGGTTGATGGAGACTCGGACGGCCCGACCGACGTGGAATCAGCAGGGCCACGCTTCCGCCTTGGGCGCCGCAGAAGCAGCGCCCGCCGCCCAGACAACGACGGCGACAGAAACGACGACGACCATGAGAGCCCAGAGCCTGAGCACCCGCGTGCCACCGCCGCTCAGCTGGTCGAGGCGCACGCCAAGGGCTCGCTGGCCCGGCCTTCCACTCTCGCAAGCGAGATGGCCCACGACACCGGCTTTCATTACAACGCTTCCCTGGCCGCATCCACCGGCCAGTCCGGCTACGGGACGCCGACGGCAATGTACGACCAGGATCTGAACGACTACATCCCGCCACCGGCAAAGTATCATAACGGCATCCTGTCGTCGCTGTTGCGCCTCTATAACAACTCCTCGGCGTCCGGCCCTAACAGCGCTGCCAATTCCGAGCAGAGTACACCCGTCGGGACACCGGCATCGTCCCGGCCGCCTTCGCCGGGGCCCGGTGATGGTACAGAAACGCCCAAGCGCCGCAGTGGTCTTTTCTCTTCTGCCAAGAAGCCTGGCAAGCCGGACGATGCTGCTGCCGCCTCAAAGAGCAAGGCGCAGTCGTGGAGCGTGTTCCACCCGGGCCACCGTGCGACGGGTTCGACGACCAGTCTCTCGGCCGGCCTGCTCGGGTCGTCCTCTATCCTGGCGGCGGCTGGCTCGGCAGACATTGGACAGGTAGTGACGGAGCGTGTGAAGCGGGAGCGGCCGCCCCTCAAGCGAAACGCGCACTCGGCTAGCAGCCTCTTCCAGAAAGTCAGCGGGTCGCCCAAGACTCGCAGCGAGTACGGCGGTGGCGGCGGCGGCGGCAGGCGCAAGCGGCGCGAGGAAGAACAGATGCGCATCACGGTGCACATTGCCCATGTGCTGAGCCGGCACCAGTACCTGACGTGCCTCTGCCGCGCGCTGATGATGTACGGGGCGCCGACGCACCGGCTGGAAGACTATCTCAAGATGTCGTCACGGGTGCTCGAGATCGAGGCCCAGTTCCTGTACATCCCGGGCTGCATGATTGTCAGTTTTGATGATAGCACCACACACACGGCAGAGGTCAAGCTGGTGCGGGCGCCGCAGGGCGTGGACCTGGGCAAGCTGAGCGAGGTGCACGCGATCTACAAGGAGGTGATCCACGACGTGATCGGCGTCGAGGAGGCGACGTCGCGGCTGAACGCGGTCATCAAGCGCAAGGTCAAGTACCGGCGCCTGCTGCGGGTGTTTGTGTACGGTCTGGCGTCGATGTGCGTGGCGCCGTTTGCGTTTGGCGGGCGCTTCATCGACCTGCCGATTGCGTTTCTGCTGGGCTGCCTGGTGGGGACGATGGGCCTGGTGGCGGCGCCGTTGAATGCCATGTATTCGAACGTGTTTGAGATCTCGGCGGCGGTGGTCACGTCGTTCCTGGCGCGGGCCTTTGGGTCGATTGCGGGCGGCAACCTGTTCTGCTTTTCGGCGCTGGCGCAGTCGTCGATCGCGCTCATCCTGCCGGGCTACATGGTGCTGTGCGCCAGCCTGGAGCTGCAGAGCCAGAACATCGTGGCGGGTTCGGTGCGGATGGTGTACGCTATGATCTACACGCTGTTTCTCGGGTACGGCATCACGATTGGCACGGCGGTGTACGGGGCGCTGGACAAGGGCGCGACCAGCGAGACCAACTGCAAGAACTCGCTGGGGCGGCCGTGGTACTTTCTGTTTGTGCCGCTGTTCACGATCTGCCTGTGCATCATCAACCAGGCCAAGTGGCGGCAGATGCCGCTGATGGTGTCGATTTCGGTGGCGGGCTTCTGCGTCAACACATACGCATCGAGCTACTTCAGTAGGAATGCGCAGATCCCCAACACGCTGGGCGCGCTGTGCATCGGCGTGTTGGCGAATCTGTACGCGCGCACCAGCCGGTCGATCGAGATTGTGTTCTATCGGTTCTACCGGCGGCACGTGCAGAAGCGGCTGCCGCGCTCGTTTCCGTTCTTTGGCCAGCGGCGGCGGCGGGCGGGCGGCCACCGGTGGCTGGGCGTGTCGAGCGGGCCGAACAGTCGGCGGGGATCGGATGCGATGGATAAGGACAGCACCGAGTACCTGTCCATGGGCGCCTACCAGCGCGGGACGGGAGGCAGCAGCAGCGACGGCGGCGTTGGTGTTGGTGTCGGTGGCAGCGGCAGCGGCAGCGGCGAGGACCCGGCGTCGCGGGCCGAGGAGGGCAACAGCCCCACGACGCGGCAGGAGGAGGCAGCGGCGGCGGCCAAGGCGGAGCGCAAGGCGCCCGGGAGCACAGAGGTGGTGGGATACGGGCTGGCGGCGGCAGCGATGCTGCCGGCGATCTTTGTGCAGGTGCCGTCGGGGCTGGCGGTCAACGGGTCGCTTCTGTCGGGGCTGAACGCAGCGGACCAGCTGACGCACAACTCGTCCAGCAGCAGCGACAGCTCGACGACAAGCAGCGGCAGCAGCGACGTGTCGTTCACGGTGCTGTTCAGCGTGATCGAGGTGGCGATTGGTATTACGGTGGGCTTGTTTTTGAGCGCGCTGATTGTGTATCCGCTGGGCAAGCGACGCAGCGGGCTGTTCAGTTTCTGATTTTTAATTTTTGGTGATGTTGCTGGCAGCATACGGTTGGAGGGACGCAGGACCGCCCGCACACGGGGCTAGGCTAGAGCACCCTGCACACACGGTTGGAATTGCGGATACGAACACGACACTTGGCACGGCGCTGGCAAATATGATTTCGGACAGCTCACACTGCAGGAGGCTGTTTTTGTGCAGTTGCAGCTTGCAGCACAGGGTGCCCCTTGCATTGCTGCAAACACGGGTCGTACTCGTATTCCGTAGGACACGTCCGGAAAGTACTCCCTCCCCGTATGCACGTCCGTCCAGCGTATCCCTTGCGCCGGGGCTGTGTTTGAGGAGAGAATGCGCCGTAAGATGGATGCTCTTGTTTCTACGAGTATGGAGAAAGGAGCCGCAGACAGGGTTGGGGTCCAGACCCGGAGCTGGGGGGAGGGACGATGAACGCAGGAGTCGTAAGATACGGGTGCATAGGGATACGAGTACGAAGCTTCAGGGACTGCAGTAGTGTGGGTGGAGATGGAGCGAGGCTGTTCACATGTCTTTTTCTTCTGTTTTCTTGCTCTGGGTGCTGTTTTCAGGGAGCTGTAGAACGAGATGGGGAAAGAGAACGGGGATGGAAAAAGGATGGGAATACGAATGGGAAAGAGAAAGCAGATTCACAGATACAATCGTATTCCGTATACGAGAATCGCCGAGGCACTGCAACCCCTGTCTAACGGAGCACGGAGTACGGATAGACAGCTGCATGTCTCACGCGAGAGAACAAAAAAAAAAAAAAAANNGGGGGGGGGGGGGGGGGAGATGTGGCGGTCACGGCGGTGTCCTGCGCGACACAACAGCCGTCCCGTCCATATTTTCCCTCATTCTTCATTTCCCCCTTGGTCCCTGAGCAGCTGATGCGTCGTTCATGCGCCGGCCACAAGGCCCGCGGCCGTCGCGCGCGCGCGCGCGCAGCGCTCTGCACGTCCGCCTCTCCTCCGCCTCCCTCGCCTCTCTCTGTGGGTGGTGTGTGTGGGACCTCTGGATGCGACCTTGTCAGTCAGATCCCGCCGGAGAGAGAGAGCCAGCGTTACGGAGCACGGAGTAGCGCAGTGGATAGACAGGGCACAGGGCAATAGGGGGTGAGCAGGCTCTGGGGAGGGGAGGAGGGTGGGGGGCTTTTTTTCTTCTTTTTTCTTCTCCCCTACGGAGTATCCTGCAGGACGGTACGATACGGTACAGGGAGAGCAAGTACGAGTACAAACGAGCTGCAGAGTGACGAAAGCGAAGTTGCATTGCAGCTGCCCAGAAGAGGGGTATTCCGTACACAAGGGTCTATATTTATCAACGGTGTACGGAGTACGGAGTATGCTCTCTTTTCGAGTTCTTTTATTTTTCTTTTCTTTTCCTTCTACGGAGGAATACTTTGTATCTTACAGGAGCATCTTACGCCTCGTTCTTCTCCTGTCAGCGAAATGCTTGTTTTTCCACTGCCGCCGGAGGAATCAGTCGACAGCCTCGTGGCGAATAGAGTTTGCCAACGTCGGAGACTAGGGAAGAGGAAAAAAAGCAAAGAGGATAAAAACGGTTTGTATGGGGAAGTGAAGAAGAAAAAGGGAAAACAAGAAAATACGAGCAAGAATATATAGGAAACGAGGTACGGATAAAAGCGATTATAGAAAAAGAAATCATAAAAAAAAGAAGCAGAAAAAGAAAGCCCGACCGCTCTTTTCTTCGCTTTTTCTTTCCTTTTTTTTTTTCTCTCCAGCCTCCATTCTATTCGTTCTCCTTTGTTCATTTCTCTTCTCACTGTCTCCTCCCCGTCCCTGTCTCCTCCCCGTCCCTGTCTCCTCCCCCCGTCCCTGTCCCCTCCCCATCACCCTTCTTCCTCTCCTCCACACCGCATCTTCCCATACGCAATCTCCCCCCCCCCGCCATCCCTTGCCTGGTGAAAGGCCCCGTCCAACCGTCGCCGCTACACCCACTCCGTCGCTACTCCGTAGACCTGGGGGTCGCTTTGTTGCCAACGGGCGCCAGCCGGCGATTGCGGACCCCCCTTCGGCCCCCCTTCCCTTTCCCTTGTCTCTCTCTCTCTCCACCCCCTGGTCGAAGGGACGGGAGGAAAGGGATGTGCTGGTTGGTGGTGGGTGTTCTGGCCTCAGCTGTCTCCGCGACGGACGCTTGCCGATCCCATTTCTTGTTCTGACGGCATACTCCGGAAGACGCTGTTTTGTTCGTTTCGGCGTGCCGCTTCCGGTTCCGGTTTCGGTTCCGGTTCCGGGNNGGGGGGGGGGGGGGGGGGCATTTGCCTTTCGCCTTTTGCCATTCGCCCACATGCCCTTTCTTTGTTTCTTTTTTCCCTTTCCCCTTCCTCCAGGGCGCCCCCAATGCGACACCGTTTGCACAGCACAGATAGGCTCCGACTTGGCGCCGTTGGCGATCGACTGCCTCCGCCGCTTTTGTCTCCAGCCGGCCGTCCTCCTCTCTCCACTCACTCTCTCTCTCTCTGCCTCTATCCTCCTCCTCCTTATTCTTCTTCCTCCGTACTCTCGTACTCCCGTACTCCGTAGCCTGCCCACGCGTGCCCGCAGCATCGACAGACTGTCGCAGCCATCGAACAAGCCACCACCCTCCCAATCACGTACTCCGTACGTGTCGTCTCCGTATTCGCCCGCACCCCCCCCCGGCCACACCACCGTCCTCTCCCAGCAGCCCCCCCCCAACTGTCCATCATCCTCTTCATCCCAACCAACACCAACCAACACCCGCCCTAGCCGGGATCCCCCCCCCCTTAGTCCCACCCCCCCTCCTTCTCCCCCC
>LZPB01000082.1:0-73153 GCA_001676865.1 Ceratocystiopsis minuta
CGGCGGCCGCCGCCGACGACGACGACTTCGGCCCGTTCGGCGTGCTGGACGCCATGGCGCGCGGGCTGCTGGTCGGCTTCCTCTTCCCGCTGGGCAGCACGTGCTGGCTGGCGCGCGAGGACGGGCTCTGGACGCGGCGGTGGCGCGCCTTTGTCGGCTTCGGCTTCACGCTCAGCCTCGTCATCGGCATGATCAAGACGCTGGCCGGGGAGTGGTAGAGGGGGAGCGAGATCTCTGTTTGTGATTCTTTTTTTATTTCATTATACACCAAGGCAGGACGACTCGATATGGAAAACATTCAATTCGCTCTACATGGAAGTCGTATGTGGTCAAAGGCTAGGCTAATACTCAAAAAGGGAACAAAGACGAGTGAGGTGAAGCAAAAACAGGAAATCAGCATGCAGTCCGCGAAGTCATTATGTCAAACTTGTTCCTCCGTGGCACGTCAAACAAAGCAAGGCAATCCTCAAAGCAGATCATTCAGACTCGTCTGCGTCGACAGCAGACATGGGCAAGGCAGCCACATCGAAGAGAGACACCACTGCCGAGGTCGGCTCAGGGCGCAGTGCCAGCGCTTCCAAAGTCTTGGCCTCGACAACGGACGCAGTTGGAGAAACGGAAAGGGCCTCGGTGGTCTTGATCGTCTCCGAGAGCTCGGACGTCGCCAGTGTCTCGGACAGCCCCAGCGTCTCCAGCACCGTCGACGTCTCGGCCGCTTCGCGCTCGTCTGCAGTAACCACAGTGGTCGTGGCCGTCGTCGTCGTCGTCGCCGTGGCCGTGGCCGTCTCCGTCACGGTTTGCACAACCCGTACTGTCTGCTTCTCCACCACCGTCTCGGTCTGCACCTCGACCAGCGTGCTCGCCGACACCACCGACACCACCGGCACGACCGCATCCACCGCAGCCACGGGCGCCACGGGCGCCACGGGCGCCACGGGCGCCACAGGAACCGCATGTGCCACATGCGCCACGGGCTCAACCGACGGCACAACAGCATCCACCGCCACGGCCAGGGTAAACGGCGCGGGAGCCGGCGACCTTGTCACTGCCAGCACGACCACCAGGGCGCTGAGAACCGCAATCACGACGTGCTGGCTGTCGCGCAGAAACACCTTGACGGCAGCCAGAAGAAGCTCGGGAAGAGAGGCCGCTTCGTACGGCGTGGGCGGCGGTGGCTGTTGTTGTTGTTGTTGTTCCGCCCACGACCGAGGTGTTGCCGGACCGGGCGCCGCTGTCTCGTGTGCTGCTGAGAACCCAGAGCTCTGGCGCTCGCGTCGTGCCTGCCGGCGTGCAAAGGCCTCGGCACTGGGCGATGGGGGGGACGGGCCAAAGCTGCTGGGCGTCTCACGCATGGTGTCTGTGGTCGCGGGCTCGTCGGCCACGTCTCCCACAAATGACGCCTCATCCGCCACAGGGGAGATGGGAGAGGTCGTCTGGGGCGGCGTCCGGCCGTAGATCTCCCGTAGACGCTCCTCGGCATCCCGCCGCTTCCGCTCCTCCTCGTCGAGAAGCTGCTGTGCATCTGGGCTCGCGTCAAGTCCGGTCGGAGGGGGTGACATGGCCCGAGAAGTCGGCAAGGGTGAGTCGTCGGGGAAGTCAACAGGACGGTCCAGATCCTCGGCGGCTGTGACAGGCTCTTTCTCAAAAGAAGGAGACGATGTGAAGTCTTCGTCGTGGGGCAGCTGCGTCTTGTCTGCCGCTGCTGCCTCTGCGTCTGCCGCTGCAGCCTCTGCCTCTGCCGCCGCCGCCGCAGCCTCTGCCTCTGCCGCAGCCTCTGCCGCCGCCGCCGCCACCTCCGCCGCCACCGCCGCCGCCGCCGCTGCTACCGCTGCTGCTGCTGCCTCCTCCGCCTCCGCCTCCTTCTCCTTCTTCCAAAGCAGCGCCTCCTGTTGAAGGGTGCGCAACTGGTTCAGCTCCCGCAGCAGGGCGGCATCTGCCACGATCGGCTCAACTTCCACGTCGACCCGCTCCATCTCCCGCCAGCACGCCTCCCACGCGCCCACCGTCACCAGGCCGTTGCTGGCATACACCTTGACGCGAAACACCCGCTCCGCGCCGAGCGACTCGTACCGGATGTCCGACCGGCACGTCGTGCACCAGTGGCGCTGGTCTTTGTTTCCGGACTCAAAGCGCTCGCCGTACTCGTCGTACTCGTCATCGTATTCGTCGTCGTCCTCCTCGTCGTCCTCCACGGCCGGGCCTAGATAGTGCCCGCACTCCAGGATGCGCGCCCGCCGCCGCACGGGAAGCTCCAGCGCCTCGAGCAGGCGCTCCTCCAACACCTCGTAGTCGTTCTGCGGATGCGGCAACAAAAGGCCGCGTTCCGCCACCGTGTCGCCGCCCAGCGCGTACTCCTGGATTTGGCACCAAGCGGTGTGCAGGCGGCGGAGGGCAGCGCTTGGCTCGGGGAAGGGGAAGCCGTCGCTGGTCGGTCCGTCCGAGCACAGTCGCTCGTCCAGCGACCGCAGCACATCCGACCACACCCATCGTGTGGGCATGAGCGTAGCGTGCAGCAGGACCAGTGGTGCTGGTTCAGGCCGTCGGATCACCTTGAACCGTGTGGGCGTCAGCCGTTCTTCGCTGTCAATGTTGCTGCCCTGCTGGCGGCGCCGCCGCGCCGTCGACCGCGGCGAGACTCCAAAAATGACCGACGGCGACGGCGACGACATCTGGATGGCGCGGACTGCTGACGGCGAGCGGAAAACTGGACGGGGGGTGCCGCGTGCTGTGTACGGGGCATAGCCGTCATCGGTGCTGTTGCCCTCGTCATGCTCGTCGTTGCTGTGGTCATCACCGTGGTATGCGCTGTTGTCCGCTTCCGGGTGGTTGCGCCGCTCGTATTGCGACAGGCTGGAGATGCCCGAGACATCAGACATGCGCGGCGCTGTGCCGCGAGTGAAACCAGACACGCCCGACATGCCAGAGAGCCGGGGGGCGTGACGGCGGACGCTGCCGGTCTGGGAGCCCTCGTCCATCTCCATGTCCGCTGTAAGCACACTCGTGTCGTCGACCTCGGTATGGTCCCCATTGTCCAGGGATGGCTTCTGCTCGCCCTGCTCCTCGGCGGCACTGTTGTGGGCGTTGCTGCTGCTGCTGCTGCAACTGCGGCTGCTTCGGCTGCCGGCGCTGTGCTGTTCAAACGATCCCAGCGAGCTGCGTGACCCTCCGCCGTGCTCGCTGAAAACATCGTCCGTGTCGATGTGGTCAGCCTCGAGCTCCAGACGCTCTTGCTCCTTCGCTTGCTCTTCTTCTTCATCCTCCTTTTCTCCTCCTGCCTGCTCGACGTCTTCATCCACCGCTTGCTCGGCGTCTTCCTCCACCGCTTGCTCGACGTCTTCATCCACTGCTTGCTCGACGTCTTCATCCACCGCTTGCTCGACGTCTTCATCCTCTGCTTGCTCGACGTCTTCATCTCCTGCTTGCTCGACGTCTTCATCTCCTGCTTGCTCGACGTCTTCATTCCCTGCTTGCTCGACGTCTTCGTCCCCTACAGTGTCGTGGTTGTCGTCGCCGTCTTTCTCGGCGGCCGGCTCGCCAGCCAGGCTGCCCGCCAAGCTGCCCGCCAAGCTGCCCGACAGACTGTCCGACAGGAAGGCAAAGTGGTCGATGTGCTCGCCCTCCTGCCGTTCAATGGTGGCCACGACAGCGCGGGCAGCGGCCTGGATTAGCGCCTCGGTGCGGAGAGAGGCGCGCCGTCCGGATGTGGCCGATGCGTGGGAGGACGCTGAGCTGCGGCGGGATGGCAATTGGTCCTCCTCCTCGGTCTGGATCTCTGATATGTCGGCGTCTTGCTCGTCGGCGTCGGCATGTGCGTCGATGTCGGCTTCGACGTCGGCGTCGGCGCCCGTGTCTGCATCCTCCACCGGTGCCGCGGGCTCCTCCTCTTCCTCTTCCTCTCCCTCAGCGTCGGCCTCTTCTTCCACGTAGGCGGCATGCGGTGCTGCGTGCGGGCTGTCCTCGTGCGTCTCCTCCGCATGGTCTACCGGCGCCGCGTCCTGCCCCCCGACGTCGTCCGACCAGGCAGCCTGTTCGTCCTCGTGCTGCGGGTCGGCCAAGTAGGCATCGATGGCGGCGACAACGTGGGCGACGTGGTCCTCGTCACCGCCGCTGGCCTGCGCCGTCGCCGCCTCCTGCTTGTCATGGAGGGACGGCTCCGGCGTCTGCTCGTGCTCGGCCTCGAGTTTGAGCTCGTGCTCTTCCTCGAGGGGCTTTCGGCCGTCGAGCAGGATTTCGTCTTCATCCATGGCTAGTGTCCTGCTGAAGAACAGAAGGGTATTGTGTGTGGTGTTATAGAAGTAGAAAGGGTGAAAGGGTTCTCGTGTTTGTTTCTTCTTGATGTAAGTGCGTCTTGGGGTAGGCCAAGCTGGACAACTCCAGACGACGATAAGGGGGAAGAAAAGAAAAAAAAAACAGTCTTGGGGAAACAGAACGGTGTCTCGGACGGCTGGTAAGACACTCCAAAAAAGAAGAGCAGAAGCGTGGTCGACAAGACGGTGAGGGTGCCTGCCGTTTCGACGAATGACCGGGCAGGTCCTTGTTTACTCCGCTCCTTCCTGTTGCCAGGTCAATGGCCGCTGCAGGAGACAGGGCGCACGGGCCACTCGCGAGATAGCGACACTCATGATCCTTGTGTTGGTCCTCGTTCATTTGGATGATGCGATGCTTCATAGGGAATTGTATACTCGTGAATTTATGCCTTTCTTTTCTATCTCGTTGAATGTCTTCCTCTGGAATTTAACGTACCGGCAACACTGGCATGGCGCGCGGGAAGCGGCGGGTCGCCGTGCTAGTTTGTCATGCCTTTAAAACCAGGCACCAAATAACGGTGTCGACATTTCCAGCAGTTCTATGCTCAAGGAATCCATACAACTGTCGTAAAATACCGTAGATAGTTTTGCCGGACACTGCAGCACAGATTTGAGTAACAAAAAATATCCATAACGATCAAACACAAGCGAGTCCTTGACCCAGCCCAAACCAGCCTTCCCAAAAACCAATGCTCTGCATCCCCAAAGACCTGTGCACAGCGTGTACAGCTCTGACTCTTTTCTTCTTGGGGCAAACAGCAAGACACACAACACACAAACATAGTTGACAAAGGAAAAGACAATAGCACACTGGAAAAGAGTGTGGATAGACAGCGAAATCATCGACACAAGAGAGATGACAGAAGAAAAAAACGAAACCGTTGCGCCTTGCGCAGGAAAATAAAGAGCACCAGGGAAACAAGAAAAGAGACAAAGAAAATGAGAAAGCCTTCCCCGCCGCCGACAACTACGACCCCACGTTCATCATGTCCAGCCTTGCCAGCGTCGCCGCCATGCTGCTGGTCAGCCGTGCTATCCGGGCCAGGGCCAGCGACTCGTTCACCTCGCACACCACCTCCTCCGACGCGTCGACGAGCTGGTAGCGCGCCAGCGCCTTGCCCGTGTCGATGCCGCCAAACAGGTCCACCTCGGAAAGCCCGGCGGTGTTGAGCCCCGTCGGCGTGCAGCTCGACGGCGCCGCCGCCTCCGCGTCGGCAGGCGTCGCCGCTGCCGCAGAGACCGGCGCGTCGTGGTACAGCGAAAAGGCCGGGTCGCTCTCAAACGCCTCGTCGACGACCGCGGCCTCGGCAGCCTTGCTCTCTGTCTTCTCGCCGGCGTCCTCCTCCGTCTCGGCGGGCGCCACCGGGTGCGCCAGAACCGGCATGTCGATCTTCTCCTCCTCGTCGTGGCACGAGCCCACAAAGTTGGACGTCTTGCCGCTGAGGATCGACGCGTCCATGGCCGGCGTGGCCATGTCGGGCGTGTGCAGGACCGCGTACACCTGCGGCTGGAAGGCAAAGCCAGGCTCGGCCTCGGCCTGCAGCATGGTGAAGTCGATGCTGTGCTCCGGCAGAATGGCCATGCCGATCTGCTGCTGGGCCGCATACGCATTCACGTCCTTGGGCGCCTGCCGCTGCTCCGGCTGCGCGACCGGCTTCGGTTGCTGCGCAGCCACGTTCTGTGGCTGCAGGGCCGGGTTGGCGCTGAGGCGGTCCAGGAAGTCCGAGAAGGACGGCGAGCCAAGCAGCATGCGCGTCAGGTCTGACAGACGCTTGTTCTCCTCCAGCAGAGCGCGGTTCTGCGTGCGCAGGTCGCTGTTCTCGTTGACCTTGGAAGCAATCTCGGCCTCGAGCTGCGTGATGTATTCTGTTTTGGTGGTTAGCAGTCATGGCGATAGAGAGGACGCGAGGACAAGGGACAGATACACACCTTTTCTCCGCGACCGGAATGCACGTGCGGACACCTTGTTGCGCAGCTGCCGCCGCTCCTTGCTCGTCAGCTTCTTGCCCTCCTCGCTGGCCAGCAGACGCTCGTCCTCGTCCATGTCCTCCTCGTCCTTCTTCGAGCGCGTCATGTGCATGGAGCCGCCGTTGTCCAGCCCGGACTCGCCGTTCGCGCGCATGGCGTTGAACAGCTGGGAGATCTTGTGCTGGACGATCGGGTCGGTGGCCTGGCTAGACTTGACGCGCGCTGCTGCGGCGGCCGCCGCGGGCGCGGCGCTTTGCTGGCGCTGCTGCTGGATGATCTGCTGCTGCTGGCGCTGCTGCGCCTGGGCCTTGACCAGCGCCGCCTGCTGGTGCATGCCCGGCCACAGGCGGCCGACGTGGTCCTGCGACGTGGCCGCTGGTGACGGCGACGGAATGCCGTGCGACATGCTGCGCGCATCGGTGGCCGGGGGCATCAGGCCGCTGGCGCCGGCCATCTGGTCCGGGAAGAAAAAGGCCGGCTCAGCCGCGGGCGACTCGAACTCCAGATCGCCGTCGGACGGGCTCGTCATGGAGGTGCTGGCGGTGTTGTTGTGGGTGTTGGCGTGGCTGCCGCTTGGCGGCGCCGTGTTGAAGTCGAACATGCTGTCGGGGCCGCCGGGCATGCCGAGAAAGCCCATATCCATGCCGGCGCCCGGGATGCCGCTGTTGTAGGCCGTCATCTGGGCGGGGTTCTGCGTGATGGCGAACACGTCGGCCAGGGCGCCAGGAACGAAGCCGGTCTGCTGCTTATGCTGGTCGTACTGGTGGCTTGGCCCGCTCATCGGCTGGTTGGTCGAGAGCATGGACGCCGGCGTCGACGCGACTACCGGGCGGACAAAGGAGGCGTCCTTGTTAGCGGTCATCGGCGACAGCGATGGCGAGTTGTATGCGTTGTTGTTCGCGTTGTCGAACTCGGAGAGGTCGAGCAGCGAGTCAATGTTGTCGATGAGGCCGGTCTGGCCGTCGCTGCCGCTGCCGGCTGTCGACAGCACGTCGGCCATCATGCCGCCGGACGCATCGGCTTCTTGTTTGACCCCAGCCATCATTGTAAGACGGAGGGGGGGGGGAGGTGGTATAGGGGTGAAAAACGAGTCGTTTGTTGTCGGTAGTCGTCGTCGCCTAAGATTTCGAGGGCATTTGTGTAAAAACGTTGGTGCCAGAAAAGTCGAGTCGAAGAAGGAGGAAGGATGGGCGGGAGAGAGAAAGAGGGGAGGGGGAGTAAGTATGCAAGAATGAAACAACGAATGCAAAGGGATAGGGAAGGCGGTGGTGGATGAAACAAGAGAAAGGAAGAGCGAGGGAGAAGGGAGAGAAGGCCGGAAAATCGGAACAGGCGGTATGGGCGCTGAAGCGCTGGAACTGGGCACTGGCGTAACAGTGGGTTTTTCCCTTGGAAATGTTGCTTGGGGAATACGGGTGCCTGAAGAGGGGGCTCTACCGTGGCTGTGGGTGCAGGAAGGGGGGCGTGTGTATTGGGAGGCGTGGACGGAGCGAGGGGGGGACTGCCTTGCTTTCGTTGGCTGGGAGGGTCTCGGCGTGGCGGCCTGGCCTGGAGGAAACAGAGGGATGACGCGTCCCTGCAACCCGGCAGGCCCAGCGGGCACGACCAGCAGCCAATGAGCGGTCGTTTAGGTCACGTGCGGCGACTGCGCCTCGATGGTGCCTCGCGTTCGAGGCAGGAAAAGGAGCGTTGCTGCAGCGCACGGAGCGCCAGTGCGACCGACGGGCCGACCGCTGCGTATATCCCGACATCCGGCGGACTGGCACGCTGTTCGCGCCATAGTCGTAAGTGTGCTACGCCGTCCGACCCAGGCCCTTTGTCTGCCTCCACTCGGGGCTCAGACGAAAGGGGAGAGCCATGAGAGAAGTGGGCAAAGCCGCGCGGACACGCAAGTCAGGACGGGTTGTTGCAAAAATAGAAACACAGGATATACGGATATGCTGGTCTCGTTTCAGCTAGAGCAGAAGCTGCTACTATAAGCCGGCGTGCATATGCCGCCTGGGAGCTCCGAGAAAAGAGAAAAAAAAATATGCACGCGAAACCGATGGCGTGGCCCTTCTTCAGCCCTTGCCGGTTTGCCGACGACGGTCCTTGTCTGACCGCTTCTCGCGACGCGGAAGTACTTCTCGCCCGGGCTGCCGTCATGCCGCCTCGCCCATCTTGCTGTCGCCCGGCGTCGCCGTAGCCGCGGCGTCGTGCTCGGCCGGCAGCAGGCCCCGCAGGGCCAGGTCGTAGATGACGCCCTCGACGCGCTTCACGGCGTACTTGACGCCGTCGACCTTCTTGCGCAGAAAGTCGTTCTTGAGGTTGAGCAGCTGGAAGCCCGCGTGCAGGTCCTTGATGAAGCGGCTGATGAGCACCGCCAGCTCGCTGTCGCCCAGCGTGACGGCGTTGACGGCCAGCCGCGCCAGCTCGTCGGACAGCATCGTCAGCGCGGCCAGGTACTCCTCGAGCGCAATGTGGAAGGTGTCGGGCGGCGCCGGCGACGACGACGACAACGCCGCGTCCATCTCGGCCGGGACGCCGAACAGCACGCCGACCTCCTCGAGCGTGAGCAGCCGGCCCAGCTGGCCGGACCCCAGAGTCGCGGCGCCGTCCGCGGGGCCCAGGTCGCTGCTGCTCCCCCCCAGCCATGCGAGAAAGAGGACGGTGAAGATGGCGTCCTGCAGGTGGCGGGTCCAGCGGCTGTTGAACCTGAAGAGAGGGAGTGTGCGTTAGCAGAAGCAGACGCGAAACGCGAAACGCATCGATCACGACCATCCCGTCAACGCACTTGTAGTAGGGATGGGCCGACGCGGCCGCGCTCAGCCGGGCCACGGTCGCGATCTCGTCGGCCACGGCCGCCCCGACGGCGGGCAGCACGTCGGCGGCATAGCGCGCCCGCGGCGTCGAGTGCACGCGCGACAGCACGCCCTGGGCGTAGGCGACGTTGCGCTCGAGCGCCTCGATGATGGCGTCGAGCTCGGCGCGCGTGCGCAGGTCCTGCTCGGCCTTGGCCTTGAGCGTGGCAAACAGACGCGGATTGATCATGGTGGTGTGTAGGGTGAAGCTTTACGCAGACTTTGCTCTACGTACAGCACAAATTTGCAACCGAGACAGTTTTCGCTGTCATTTTTGGGCTCTGGCAAACGCGTCGAGTTCAATTTTTCATCGCGTATTTCCACCGCCTTGCACCTTCTTTCTCAGATCGCTCTGTTCTACGGATTTTTCTCCTTCACATCCCAGGCAAGCCTCGGATTGCAATGAAAAAAAAATTGTCTCAAAAAGAAACAGTTCGCGTCGCTTGGAGGCAGTGTGGTACCAAGGACACAGTGGCAGTCGGTCATGAGCAAGCTCAGAGGGCCGTCCGCCGAGTGACAAAAATAAGATTAATATTGATTTTGGTCCGTAGACCAATTTCAGATATTAAACTGAAAAGAACAGATACTACACTTGATCTAAGCCAAAAGGCAAAGAGAGCTAAAGAAGAAAGAAGGAAAGAAAATTTTAAGAAGGACGGAGAGGGTGGCCGCGCTTTTATATTCGAGCGAGAAATTTTCTGCCGTGGTCTGTGCTGCCCATTCACCGCCGTCGGCCGTCTGGTTCACCGCCCTCGTTTTGCCATCCTCGGGAAAGGTGGATCCCCGCCGCCGTCCGCGAATCGGACGTCTGACTTCACCAGACGCAGTACCACGACCGAGCTCTGTGCATCCTCGACCGTGGCCCGCTGCCTTGTTTCTATCCGGGTTGCTTTCTGTCTTGTTCTTCCTCGCCCATCCGCTGGCTCCAGGCGCAGCCATGCATGGAAATCGTGCGTCATCCCTGTGCTATCCGTGTCCGATGGCTTCGTTCCGAAGACGCTCGAGACGACGGTCGGCCGTCCCCGAGATCCCCCATGTCCGCTGCTAACCATACCCCCAGGCGCCCATCCGCTCCTTGAACAGGTCCCCCTCACCGTCTCTCCCTTTGTGCACCTCCCCCGCCCAACCACGCTCCCGTACCGCTACAAGACCATGCCGTCCACGCTCCCCCCCAGCATCCTCGACGGCCCCCACCCGTCGGCCGCGTCCTTTGCCGCCAGCAGCAGCGGCCTCCCCGCCGCCGCCGGCACCCCTGGCAGCACGGCCACCGCCGCCGCGCCCAGCACCCCCAGCACCAAGACGCCCTACGTCGTGTCCGCCTCCTCCGCCGCCGCCGCCCACCCCGACGACATCCTCGCCAGCTGCCAGGCCCTGCGCGGCTACCTCGCCAAGATGCAGGCCGACGCCGACGCCGACCTGCGCCGCCTCGAGGCGCGCATCCAGGAGCGCGACCTGGCCGAGAAGCGCCGGCTGGCGCCCGGCTGGCTCGACTCGGACGCGCGGCTGCTGGTGCCGGAGCGGCAGCAGCAGCAGCAGCAGCAGCCGCCGCCAGACGGAGACGACGACAAGAGCACCGGCACCGACGCAGCGCTGCCCAGCGAGATGGCCGCGCATGTGCCGCGGACCGGCTCCGCCACCGAAGCGGAACGCGCCGCCGCCGCCGCCGAGGCGGCCAAGGCCGAGGCCGAGGCGGCGGCGGCGGGTGGGATCACGGCCGAAGCGCTGGACCGGGCGTTTGGCAGCATACAGATCCGATGAGGGTGTGGAGGTTCAATGAGAGCATACGAACTCGACGAGGATATGCCGTTTCGATGAGGGCGCTTTGTTTTGTTTATTTTTCGGTATTTTCCGACCCTGTATTCTTTTCTATGTTTCTTTTTTGCTTCTTTTTTCTTCTTCTTTGTTTTCTTTTGTTTTTTCTTTTTTCGTTTTTACAGCGTTGATCTTGGACACTCAGCTTCGTTCTTTCGTTCTGTTCATAACCATTCAGACCGTCCTCATGCTGCCAAGTCGTAGTAAATACAGGTGCCCGTCCGGAAATTGTAAACAAAGGCGTGCGGCACGCCGCCCTCCGTCTCGTACGCCGCCCGCCACCGCCGCAGCATGTCCTGCAGCTCGCCCACGTACTTCTTCTCCACCTTGTTGACGCTCTGCTCCACGCGCCGCCAGCTGTCCGCGTCCGACAGCGCCGTGCCACCCACCAGCGCCAGCACCTGGTCCGTCGTCTCCACCGCCGCGATCGGGCCCGTCAGGAACGACTGCGTCAGCCGCGCCGCGCTGCGCTGCGCCTGCTCCACCACCGCCTGCCGGTTGAACTTGCGGCTCTTCGTCTGGCCCACCAGCACCCGCACCTCCTGCTGCCGCGGCGTCTCGCCGTCGCCCGCGCCCGGCCCGCCGCCGCCCACCCCGCCGCCCTTCGCCTCCAGCGTCGCCAGGCTGCTGCTGCTGCCGAGCAGCCCGCCGCCGCTGCCGCCGCCACCGCCGCCACTGCCGCTGCCGCTGCCGCTGCCGAAGCCGCCGCCGCCGCCGCTGTTGCGCGCCGAGTCGCGCTCTCGCATCTCCGTCCGCAGCCAGCCCACCACCTTGGAGAAGGGCAGCTCCACGTCCGGCCCGGCGCCCGCGCCCGAGCCGCCACCCGAGCCGCCGCCGCCGCCGCTCGCACCGGTCGTCGGCATCGTGCGGATCTTGGCCACGCCGTCCTGCTTGACAATGACGATCCACGAGTGGCCCTCGTCGCGGTTCTTCAGCACCAGCTCCTCGGTCGACCGCGCGTCGCCCGCCAGCTCGGCGCTGATGTCGTGCGCCCACAGCACGCGCAGGAACTCGACGCCGACCGACCGCAGGATCGTCGGGTCGAAGCTGGCCACCAGCACGTCGCACTGTTTGTTAGAAAAAAAAACTAGTTTAGTAAACAACTCTTGGAAGAAACTCACCCGCTTCACGGAAAACGCCCCGTGCAGCTCTTCCTCGGCCGCCTTCTTCAGAAAGGCCTTGCCGCTCGTGCGCGGCGGCGCCTGCGCCAGCTTCTCCCAGTTGAGGCTGAAGCCGACGGCGTGGCGCTCGTCCGGCAGGTTCGAGCCGAAGCGCGGGCGGTACTCCTTGATGAGCCCGTCGTAGCGGCCGCCGGCGGCGAACACGTCCTTGACCTTCTTGTCGAGCAGGCACGAGAACATGAGGCCGCCGGCGAAAAAGGCCTCGTTCCACGTGTTGAGCGGGCTGACGTAGACGCGGCTGGCCACGCCCATGCGCTTGCAGTACTCGTACACCTCGCGCAGGTGCGCCAGCGTCGACGACGCGCGCTCGTACGTGTCGGTGCCCTCGAAGAGCGTCTTCAGCCGCGCAAAGGCCTTGCTGGGCGTGTCGCGGAAGTCGAACTTTTGCAGCTCGTCGATGCTCGTCGTCGACGCGCCCACCAGCGGCGACCGCAGCTCGCTGCGCAGCTTCTGCCACGTCGCGTTGTGGATGTTGAGCCGGCTCAGCACGTCGGCCACGGCGCGCCGCGCCGGCGCCGCCACGCCGCAGAAGTCGAAGATGCGCTGCAGCAGGTCCGAGTGCCCCAGCTGGAAGCACAGCGGGCCCGCGCGCACCGCCGGGAACGCCGCCGTGATCTCGTCCACCACCTTGATCACCTCGGCCTCGCGCAGCGCCAGGTCCAGCGTGTGCGTCGTCACCACGTCAAAGTCCACCTCGCCAAACATGCTCGGCTGCCCGCCGCTCGCCCGGTCGCGGAAGATGCTGCCAAACGTGTACGACTTGGCCACCACGTCGTCGCGCCGCGTCGCGCACCGCGCCAGCGCCCGCGCGTTGCCCATCGTCAGGTCGAACGGCAGCTGCAGCAGGTTGCCGTGCTGGTCCAGCAGCTGCACCACGTTGGCCCCGCCGTACAGCGGCGACCGCGGGTACAGCGAGCTGCGCGTCGCCTCCACCGCCCCGTGCCGCCGGAAGATCGCCACCAGCGTCTGCCGCACCACGTGCTGCCGCATCAGGTCCTGCGCCGTCGGCGGCGCCTGCGCCGACGACATGTCCCACGCGTAGTCCTTGGCCTGCTCCGTCGGCCGCGCAAACAGCATCGACAGCATCTTGCGGTAGTATGGCGACGTCGGGTCCGACAGCTCCGCCAGCGCGTGCCGGATCGTCTCGCTCTCCATCTGCACCGGCAGCTTGCCGCTCTTCAGCAGCTCCGCCCCCGACGGCCGCTCCTTGGGGTTGTGCGTCAGCAGCGACTGGATAATGTCCACCTGCGCCTTGTCCTTGGGCTTGAAGTCCGCCGGCAGCACCGGCGGCGCCTGCCGCAGCTTGCCCAGCACGTCCGCCCGCTGCATCCCGATCATCGGCGGGTAGCACATCTCAAAGAAGATCACCCCCAGCGAGTACATGTCCACCTTGGACGTGTACGACCCGCTGCCGCCCGACCGCACCTCGGGCGCCACGTACACCGCCGTGCCGATGCTGCGCGTCTCGTCGTGCGTGTCCATGTTGTTGCTCGACGACACCGGCCGCTCGCCACCGCCACCGCCGCCGCCGCCGCCGCCGCCGCCGCCGAGCTCGCCCAGCTGGCCCGTCGTTGCAAGGCCGAAATCGCCGATCTTGACGTTGTTGACACCGTCCGCGCCGGCGCCGATGAAGATGTTTTCCGGCTTCAGGTCCCGGTGCACGATGCCCACGTTGTGGATGTGCGCGAGGCCCTCGACCAGCTGTCGGAACAGCCGCCACACCTCCTGCGTGTCCTTGGACAGGTTCCGCGTAATCAGGTCCCGCAGCGACCGCTTCTCGCAGTACTCCATGGAGATGTACATGATCGTGCGGCCCGCTCGGTGGCTGGGCCGCCGGGTGCGCGTCCATGTCGGGACCACCAGTCGGCGGTTGTGCCCATCGTTGGTCTCGGTCGCGGCATCGGAGTCATCCGATGCATCAGAGCGTTCGTCGGCGCCTTTTTCCTCGTCGTCTTCCTCTTCGTCCTCGTCTTCCTCTTCGTCGTCGTCCTCGTCGTCCTCCTCCTCGCCGTCGTCGGAATCCGACTCAAAGGCAATGTTGGGGCCAGACGACAAAAAGTCGAGGCCGCCGTTGGTGAACTCGATGTTGATGTCGTCTAGGTCGCCGCCGGCGCCGTCGTACGTGCCGGCGGTCGAGCTGGTGTCCTCGCTGCTGGCGGCGCCAAAGTCCGGGATCTCCTCCAGCCACGCGTTGTAGTAGCGCACCACGGCCGGGTGGCTCAGCTGCGACAGCAGGCGCACCTCTTTGAGGATGTCGGTGACCGTCAGGCTCTCGCGCGGGCTCTGCGTGATGGTGATCTTCTTGATGGCGTAGATCTGGCCGTCGAGCTTCTTGCGCGCCTTGACCACCTCGCCAAAGCCGCCCTTGCCGAGGCGGCCCTCCTCGATAAAGTCCTCGCGGTACCGCGAGGAGGCCTGCGGGCCGCGCACCATGGAGTCGCGGCGCGTGCGCTGCAGCAGGGTCTGCGACATGGAGAGCAGCGAGTCGTCGACGGATGTGGCGTCCAGGGCGAAGATGGGCGCGTCCGTGGCCAAGAACTCGCTCGACCCCAGGTCGAAGGCGCGCGGCCGCTTCTTGGGGTCGGGCGCAAACAGCTTCGACACCAGCTCCTCGAGGGAGTCCGACAGCCTATGTGACTCCATCATGTCCCGGGGCGAGTGGAAGCGCTGGGGCACGTCCAGCCCAAAGAGCATCTGCAGAAAGACCACGCCAAAC
Source organism: Ceratocystiopsis minuta (assembly GCA_001676865.1). NCBI lineage: Eukaryota > Fungi > Ascomycota > Sordariomycetes > Ophiostomatales > Ophiostomataceae > Ceratocystiopsis > Ceratocystiopsis minuta. The sequence goes on from LZPB01000082.1 coordinate 14,825, forward strand.
TCCCACACATCCGTCTTCTGCGTGTACTGCGGCCGCGGCACGGCGGCAATCTCGGGCGGCAGCCAGTACGCCGACCGCGCCGTGCGCATCGACGTGACGGTCAGGCCGCTGCGCGACGAGATGTTGTGGGCCAGGCGCTGGTAGCAGGCATCTGCCAGCTTGGGCACAATGTCGCCGCTGGCGTCGCGGACGAGCAGCACGTTGCTGGGGTGGATGTCCTCGTGCAGGATGCCGTGGCCGTGCAGGTAGTCCAGGGCGTCGAGGAGGTCCCGCGTCCAGGCGCGGACCTTTGTGACGTCGAGGCGGCCGGCCAGCTCGAGAAAGTCCTCCAGGGAGCCCTTCTCGGCCAGCAGCGTCAGGACGCTGATGGTCCACGCCGTGTGCTCTTGTTGGGGCTGGGCGGCGGCGGCCGGAGACACCGTCTGTTTGGCAGCAGACGGCCGCGCGGACAGGTCGGCGGCCGCGACCGGGGTCGTGGTGCGGTCGATGCGGAAGGCAATGACGTCGAGGATGTTCCGGTGGGCGCGCTGGCGGCGCTGCTTCTTGAGGGTGGTGAGCTGGGTCTCGAGCGACTGGATCTGCTTGAGCACCTGCACGGCGCCCTTGGCGCTGGAGTGCAGCACGATCTGCTTGAGGGCGAGGCTGCGCGGCTCCTCCTGGTCGTCGCCGTCGCTGACGACGGGCCGCACCATGTAGATCTTGGCAATGGGCCCCGCGTGGACGAGGAAGCGGCCGGTGACCTTTTGGACGTAGAGGGCGTTGCCGGCGGTGTCGGTCAGCTCGCACGGCTCGTCGAACACCATGACGTCGGCAGCGCCGGGCTCGTCGGCGGCGCCGCGGTCGGGCGAGGCGCCACCGGCGTTGTGGGCGCCCTTGTTCTTGCGGCGCACCTCGCGGGCCTTGGTGCGCTGGCGCTCGCGCTCCTGCTCGACCAGGGCGCCCAGGGCGCGCTCGGTCTCGAGCGTCTCCTCCTGGCGGCGGCGGTCCTCCTCCTCCTTCTCCTCGCGGGCGGCCTGGGCCAGCAGGGCCTCGTGGGCGGCGCGCTCCTCCTCGAGCGACGGCAGCTCGAGGCCCCGGGCCTTGGCGACGGCGGCCTCCTCGAGCACGTCGCTGATGCCGTCGACCAGCAAGAAGATCATCTCCTGGTCGGCGGCCGCACACTCGCGGGCCTTGGTGTCGAGGAACGTCTGGACCTTGAACAGGGTGGACTCGCGGAGGCCGTCGTGGTCTTTGAGCGTCAGGACCGGCACGGACTTGGGGTACGTGGCGGTCAGCACCACGCCCAGCGTCACGGCGCAGTCCTCGTCTGTGTTGGCCTTGATGCGGATGTCAAAGGCCGGTTCGGATTTCTGTACACAGGGTCAGCACCACGCCCGACTGTCTTACAACGACCACGACGCCTCCGTGACGGCGCACCTTCCACGCGCTGTGTGCGGCCTTGTGCAGCACAAAGTCGCTCCCGTAGATGGACTCCAGCGCGGTCACTTCGTTCTGCTGGCGCTCCTCGTACTGTGTCGTGGCGGTGCCCGGCTGCGGCGCCTGCGGCGGCTGCAGGCCCGGGAAGGCCGTCGAGTCATCTTTCTTGGTGTTTGCTTTCCAGGGCGTCTTGCCAGCCATCGTGCAGTGGTCCTTGGTCTCGGGGGGGTTCGCACAGCCCTTGCAGGCTGCGGGGGCGTTTACCCAGAGAAGCCCATTGTGCGAGAGAGTCGGTGTCGTTTTTTGTAGGGGTTGGTGGGACGTCGGTGCTGTCCTGGGAGAGGTCGGAGCGAAGCAGGCATCAGGCTGAAATGGCGGGGCGTTTGGCGATGTTGAGTCAGGAGGAGCTGGAGTGGGGCGGGGAACCGCAGCGAGGCGCGCTAGCCGCTTGGAGCATCAAGTAAACATGGCGCGCTTCGTGTTTTGCTCTTTCCACTTTACGGAGTACGAGCGTCTTTCTCTATCAAGCTCCCAATTTTTCACAACCCCGACCACGCAATCCCGAGAGATTTCCCTCCTTTCTCGCACACACCCACCTCTCGATCTCGAAACGGCGGGCAACCATGCTCGGCTGGGTGCTGAAGCGCGGCCTGGAAGGCGGACGCGACGCAATGGACGGCCCAGGTGAGAGAGGGAGGCGGCGACAGCGTGGTTGCTCGTGCGATTGTTGTTTTTCTAATGCAAACTCTCCTGCCAGATGACACACAGATTGACCAGCCTGATACGCCTGGGCCTGTCTTTGCGGCGCGGGCTTTCAAGAGCGCTCTCTTCGGCACGCCTGCGCCACCGGACGCAGACAGCAACAACGATAGACAGCGTGCAAGCGACAACACCGAGGCAGTCCCAGCTATCCGGAGAGCAACAGCCACTTCGGATAGCAAACCAAACGCAAAGGACACCACGCCGCCCCGGCGGCTCGCCGGCATTCTGCTGACGCCGGGGACGGGGACGACGCGACGGAAGCGCGTGTCGTTTGGCCACGACGTGGAAGAGACCAAGGCCAGCGACAGCCAGCCCGCTTTAGACAAGCAGACCAACGAGAAACTGCAGAAGAAGGAGTTCCGGGTGGACCGAAGCAACCGACGAAACAGCCTCTTTGGCGAGCCAGCGCGTGCGGCCACGTCGGATGGTGACCGCAGCCGGACACGATCCAAACTCTCAGAGGCCATAGAGAACGCACGAAAGCCCAGCAGCCGACCGCTGGAGCTGGAGGGGCTGGATATGTCTCGGTCCATCGCGCAGAAGCAAGAGCCGAAGGCGGCACAGGGCCAGGAAAAGCAGCAGCAGCAACAGCACCAAGACTCTGGGCGGGAAGCGACGGACCATGCAGGAGAAGATGGGGTCTGGGAGGAAGTGGAGGAGGAGGACGACGACGGCGATTGGGACCCCGATGTTACGGTGGATCTGAACGAGCCGCATTCGCAGTCGGGGCGGTTCTGGAAGGCGCAGTTCCAGCGCTACCAGGAAGACGCCAAGGTGGAGATGAGCCGGCTGCTCAAGTACAAGCAGCTGGCCAAGTCGTACGCGAAGATGAAGGACGCGGAGGCGATGGACATGCAGGCCAAGCTGCAGGAGGAGAAGCACAAGGTGGTGGAGATGGAGGAGCGGATCACGGAGCTGGCGGGCCAGATTGCGCGCAAGCGCATGAAAGGCAGCAACCGCGACTACCAGGAGCTGATCAGCGACCTGACGCGGCAGACGGCGCTCGCGGTGCAGTACCGCAACCAGGTTAAGGAGCTGGAGGCGATGCTGCAGGACGACGACGACGCCGGCCGCGACGTGGCGGACGACGAGGACAGCGTTCTGACGGCGCGGTCGCGGCGGCTGCACCGGCAGGCGGCCGCGGCGGCTGGCGGTGTGGCAGGCTCGGCGGTGTCGCCGCGGACGCAGCGCACGCTGCACGAGACGCAGCGCGAGCTGCGGCGGGCGCGCGAGCAGGTGCGCGAGCTGACGCAGGCGCGGGACGAGGCGCGGCGGCTGCGGACGGCGCTGCGGGCGGCGGAGGCGCGGGCGCAGCAGAGCGAGCGCGAGGCCAAGGGCCTGCGGGCGGAGCTGGCGGCGGCGCAGGCGGCGGCCGAGGCGGCGACGGCGCAGGCGCAGGACCAGGGCAAGCGGGCGCAGTTTGCCGACGACGAGCGGCGGCGCACGGACGACGAGCTGCGGCGGCTGCAGCGCAAGTACGACACGCTCAAGGACGACGCCAAGGCGCGCGTGGGCGAGGCGGAGCAGGTGCTGCGGCGCAAGAACGAGGAGATTGGCCAGTGGAAGAAGGTGGCGACAGCGGTGCACAAGGGAGCGGAGGCCGCCGAAGCAGAGGCAGCCGTTGCGCCGGCTCTCGGCGCAAAGACCGGCAACGACCGCCCCGCGACCAAGGCTGCCTCGGGGTCTGCACCGCCCGCGGGCCTGGCCGCGCTGGAGAAGCTGACGCGCACGCGCTACGAGGCGCTGCGCCGCCGCAGACAGAGCAACAGCGCTGCGGTGCACGGGGAGAAGCCTGTTCCGGGCGCTGGGGACGACGACATTGCCATCCGGCTGGGCAACGTGCGCTTTGAGCCGGAGGACGAGCCGGCGGCGGCGCGGGAGCTCGAGCTGCCGCAGCCGAAGAAGCGCGTCCTGCCGCCGAAACGGCAGACGGCCGCGACGCAGGGAGAGGCGCCGGGCGCATTCCAGATTCTGGAAGACGCCGACAACGACGACGACGACTCGCTGATGCCGCGGCTGCAGCTGCACGCCCGGCGGGCGCGGGCGGCGGAGCCGCTGCGCACGATCCCGGAGCCGCAGCGGCCGCGGACGAGCACGGTGGCGAAGGCAGCGCCGGTGGCGGCGGCGGACGCGATGGACGTGTCGCGGTGCTCGCTGGCATCGGAGCGGGCGGCGGCGGCGGTGGCGCGAATCGAGAAGCGGCGGGCGGAGCGGAAGCAGAAGCTGGACCAGCTGCGCAACAAGGAGAACATGCAGCCGGCGTAGGCAGGGACTTGGAGCGACTGGGGCGTTGGGGCATTGGAGCTTTTGGTCGTGTCTTTTGATTGTATTGGTTTTTTGGTTTTGGCACTTGCGCAGAATACCAGAATGTTGGGCGTGTGCAGTCTTGTGGTCTTCCTACAGCTATATGGTGACCGGGAACTTCTTGTACCCGACGCCCTGCACAAACGTCTGCAGCCACGGGCCCTGCGTCTGGCCCTGGGCCAGCTCCCAGAACAGCTGGGCGTGCGCGTCGCCGTCGACGCGGTACTTGGGCGCGCCGTCGGCCTTGCGCTCGTCGACGTAGTAGAACTTGTACCCGCGGTCCCGGTACGCCTCGGCGGCCGCCCAGACCATGTGCGCGGCGGCCGCCTTGCCCGTGCCGGCGTCGAGGAAGCGCGGCAGCACGGCCGCGTTGAGCACGTTGCCCGTGTAGAGGAACGTGCGCGCGGCGGCGGGCGGCAGCTGCGCGAAGCCGGCGGCGGCGTGCTGGGCGGCGGCAAAGGCGCTGAGCAGGTTGACGGCCGTGTTGGCGCGCAGCGTGGCCAGGGGGACCGACAGCGGGTCGTCGGCGGGGGGGAAGGCGGCGGCGGCGGCTGTCCTCAGCGATGGGGCCAAACAAACACGACGAGACAAGCTCACCATTGTAGATCACCACGCTCGGGATCCCCAGCGCCGCCCGCACCGTCGCGAACACGTCCGCCACCGTCTCCGGCCGCGCCAGGTCGCCCCGGACGTGCAGCAGGCCGGCCGTGCTCGCGGCCGGCTGCGCCGAGCGCGCGACCAGCGCGACCCGGTAGCCCTGGGCGGCAAACGTGCGGGCGGCGGCCTGGCCGATGTTGGGGCCGGCGCCGAAGATGAGGACAACAGGGGACTTGGACATGGCGGGATGGGGGATGGGCGGAGGGGAGGATGGGATGCTGGGGGATGCTCTATCAAAGGACACGACCAGCTGGCTTTATAGAGAACTACGTGCCCATCTACCGATCTGGTCTTCCCGTCGCCATCACCGCTGTTGTAGTCGTAGCTGTCGTTGTCCGTTTGTCAGCCCGGCCTGCTGCTCCGTTTGTAAGCCCGGGTCTTCGTCCGTCGGTGGCCGGACGACCACTTCCATGACCAATACAGCCTGATGTTCTCGTTCTCTGTACTGTACACGTCTCTCGCTGTTCGGAGCTGTTCGAAGGAGGTAAATTCTATTATATACTATTAAGTGCTTGACTCTTCGCTCTACCATCGCTTCAAGACGGCCGGTTCCAGCCCGCCCACGCCAAACGCCCAGGTTAAGGATATATGCAATAGATGTGCCCTCGCTCAAACACGTCCCAAAACGCCAATCTGTACCCTTGAGGCACAGGACCCTAAAAGACGCAACATACAAGGGTAAGGACAAAAATAAAACACAAGCAGACATCCACCCTCGGTCGAACAGAGAACGCTGCAAGAACAACGGCGCTCAGACATCGCTGTCCGAAAATAGAAAACAACAAAAACAAATTCACATCCGAGGCACCAAGCCTATCCAAAAAGATCCTCCAGCGTCTCGAACTTGATCGGGTGCACGAGCACGCTGCGCATGCACATCCGCCCCGTCGAGCCGGCCATCCCCTCGTCGCCCCACCCGCCGCCGTAGCCGGCGAACGGGTCGGTTTCGGCCTTGTCCGTCTCCGACTTGGACTTGGGCGCCTTTCCGTCGTTGATCGGTTGTGGGTAGCCGAGCCAGCGACGCCAGAGCCGCCCGGCAAAGTCCGAGTTGTAGTACCAGGTCATGCCCCGGTGGAAGTGCTCGTTCTGCGGCCGGAACGGAGAGTCCCAGCTCGCGCCCGACGAGTGGTCAGGCCCGGCGTTGAACGCATGCTCCACCGCAGCCAGCGGCCACTGGCGGTCCGTGTACACCGGGTGCGGCGCGTACACCGCCTTGAACCCGCGGTGCAGCGCCACGCTGGGCGGGAACATCTCCGCAAACATGCCGTGCTGCAAACGCCACGTCTCCTCGTGCATCGCCAGCAGCAGACGGCGCGACAGACGTGACGCCGTGATGATGGCCGTGCGCCGCGGCGGGATCGCAAAGGCAAGATCGTAGCCCGTCACGTCGTTGGCAAACACCCAGCCCGAGTCCTCCGCGTCGAACATCGGGTTCAGCGTGATCAGATCCGCCGCCTCCCCGACACCACAGGACTCGGGGATGTTCGTGTAGTTGTTGTTGCGGTCCGCGAAGAAATGCCGCCCGGGGAGGGCTGCCAAGCTGGGGGACTCCGTCCGGTTATACGGACTCAGCGTTGCTCCGCTGCACGTGTCGGGCAACGGCGACACGCCCCGCTCCTCGTCGCGCGTCGGGGCCCGTCCGGCAAAGAAAAGCTCGCCCAAAATGGAGGGACGGCCAGCCTCATGGGCTTCGGCATCAACACGCGCCGTGTAGTTCTCCCACGAGCCGTGCAGCGCCGGGATATAGTACTTCGCCGACCGATCCCAGATACGGCGCCGGGCCTGCTTCTCCGACCAGCTCCCGAGACGGTCAAAGAACTCGTAGTAGCTGCCCAGGAAGCGCATATCCATCTCCCAGTTCCAGAAGTGGGCGTACTCGGGGTGCTGCAGAGCAAAATGCTGCAGGGGGAGGTGGGGAGACCGGTACACGCCGTGGATATCGGCATGCGACGGGTTGTCAAAGGCAGGCCGGCCCCTCATGCCGGGGTACAGCAGGCGCATCTGGCCCTCCGACCACAGCGTGACCAGGCCCCGGAACTCACGCGGGATGTTGTCCGCAATGAACTCATCCGCCGTCTCCTTGTCGGCCCAAACCGGGATGTTTTCGTCTCGTGCGTGGAGCAGAATGTGCACGTCGTACTCGCCGCCCGACTGCAGCGCCAGCTCCGACACCAATGCGCGCATATTCAGGATAGAAAAGAGCGTCCACTTGAACCCGGCATAGCAGCGCATAACAATGGCCGTGCGCTCAATCTTCTGCAGGCCACTCGAGGAGCTGTTGGAGGAAGATGCAAGCGCGTCACGCTTCTCCTTATCCAACACACCGCTGAGCCCGGGGTACAGCGCCGAAGTCGCGTTGTCGTCCGGGGTGACAAAGCGATCCTTGTTCGCCGCGTAACAGCGAGCTTGCGCATCGGCCCAGTCCATGTTGCTGTAGTTGATCTTCCCGGACGTGGAGGATGACGCCCAGACGGCACTGCTTCCCTCCTTCTCCGTGTCCAGGCCCAGACCGGTTCCGCCTTCTTCTTTGCTGTAGCCCAAGCCATACGGCCCGTAGCGGCCAAACCGGTCGAAGCACACATCGTCCCGCATGCCCAGGACGTTGTGCGAGCCGAACAGCGGCTCAGGCTGGCCCTGCGGAACACCAGAGAAAGCCCAAAGCTGGGGGACGGGGATCTTGTTGGCAGCATCCAGGTAGCAGCGCTGGACTGGGTGGTAGCGAGCGCGGTATTCCGAGGAATTGTAGTCCGGTTGGGGCGTGTAGATCAATGGCGTGGGCATAGAAAGGGACGTCGCGGTGGTCGGGGCAGTGGTCGAAGTGGTGGCTGCAGTCGCGGTCGTCGAAGTCGTCACCACGTGGGTGGCCTCAGATCTCTTTCCAATTTGCGTTTGGCTGGCCATCAAGGCGAGGGTCTTGTTGGCAGCCTCTGCAATTTCCTGCAGCCGGCCCAATTCCCGATCCTCTAGAGACGGAAAACTTGGTTTGTACTGGTCCAGAGGAACAATGGCACGAACGCCGACAAAGTATCCGTCCAGCCTGCCGGATCGTTAGCAAGGGCAAGAAGTTGGGGGGAAAAGCAGACAAACAGTCCGTACCGTGTATAGTTCAGCCAAATGGCTTCAGGGTTGACCCCTTGCTCTGCTGCCGCTTTGTGGAAAACGCGACGGCGGCCGGCTGTGAGCAGGAGGACAAAGAGAGCACTCAGCGCAGCCAGAACATAGAAGAGGATGCGGCGGAAAGAGAGCCCGCTGCAAAGAGAGCGTAGCCGTCGTGCCGATGGCGTAGACGACCGGAGGGGAGAGGCCAGGTCGGACAAGGGGACGTAGGAGGGAAGCTCGCTTTTTGTCTTGAACAGCCACGATCGAGCCGCTCCGAGAGCGGACGTGGCCGAGGTCACGACGGGCATCGGGAGCAGGCTGACGCGGGACGACGCCAAGCCCTGGAGACTGGAGAAGCTGGAGAAACGCGACAAGGTTGGTGCATCGTCGGAGGGCTTTTCGAAGAGCGAGAAACTGTTGCGGCGGCTTCGGCTGGGCGAGGTGTTCGTGGAGACACTGCTGCTGGCCGCGCCGCTGGCTGCCGTGGCCGGAAAGGAGTCCAACCGTTCCATAGTAGCTGGATGGGATGGACGACCAGATGGGCGATTAAGACGAGAGGAGCATTGAGAGTCGAAGGGAGGAGTGGTTCGTTCTTTCGTTCGAGGGGGGTGTTCTTAAGACAAAAAGGGGAGGAGAATATGCAGAGAAAAAAAGAAGAGAAAGGATGAAAGTAATAGATGAAGAAGAAGCGACAGACGGAAGAACAGCCGGAGAACGCGCACGGAGGTCGCGCGTGGACCCTGGATATGCAACTGGAAACGAGTGTAGTATCGAGACGAGAGGCGATGGATGGATCAAAACGCCATCCGTGTCGACAAAGCAACGGCGGGGAGCTCCGGAAGATGCCGGTGTTTGTTGCCGCGGGCGTTTCAGCAGATGGCCGATCGCTGTCTGGTATGTGGTTTCGAGACAGGGCACGCAACGCAGGGAGGACGGCTTGAGAGATCGCAGAAGGACGCGTGGCAGGCAAGACAATGGGAAGAAGAAAAGGACAGAAAGGGGAGGGAAGGACGGACGGTGGCCACCATGTGCGCAGCGAGGGGCGAGAGCGCAAGGAGCAAAAAGGGGCTTAGCCGACTAAGGATGGACGGGAAAGGGAAAAAGAAGCGTTGTATCTGAAATGGGGGGGCAGGGGTGTTGGGATCAATTCCCACCGCCTGGCCAATGCCGCTGCCATCCTTAGTGCGCACGTAAGGAAGGCGCGATCCTGGTAGGGAAAAAGCCACTGCAGGAAAAAGGCGCGCCGCGATCCCTCCGTACTCCGTAGGACAGGGCAGCCGGATGCAGGCTGTGGCTGACAAGGACGTCCGGACGAACATGTCAGGCGAAGGGGACTTTTGCTCGTGCCTTTGTTCACGTCTTACAAGTCGTGCTCCCGACTAATCCTTCCTGGGCTTCTCCCGTGCGCGTGGGGGGGTCGGTCCACTTGCAATCTTCGGCATGCAGCGCACCTTCCGCAGAAGGTCTGCAGCCGTTCGCAGACACCCCACTTTTTAAATGCTTGTTTTTTTCCATGCCAAGTTTTCCGCATCGGTGATCCGTTTCAGGTCTTTTTCCACAGCGCAAAACCTGTAGAATGGTCCGAGGACGCTCCCTTTGTTTCGTTGTACTCGTAAGAGACGGCGAGATTCAAGAGCACGATACGCAGTACGGAGTACGTCCGTTCGTGCACGGTAATTGGCATCGACGCCCCATACGCGCAGATTCCCCGTCCACGGATAGGGGTTGCAGCAAGGCGCTTGCCTAATTCGCGAAAGAAAACCGGGGCTCAATTTGTTCATCCACGAATCATGCTAGGGACACCCCCAATCGATTCTAGCCTAACGCAGTCTAGTAACAAAAATACTCCGTAAAATACATGCAGAAGATTCTATGTCGTTGCATCCAACCCATTGCGGCTTCACACGGTACTCGTCTCGGCATGAGCCCGTTCGGCGGCCGCCTTGCGCTTCTTGCTCAGGCGCTGGTCCATCTTGGCGCGCCACTGGCTGCCCCAGAGCACGCAGGCGTACATACCGCCGGCGGTGGTGGCGAGGAAGAGCACGCCGATGGTGTTGAGCCAGCCGACGCCGAGGGCTTCGGTGGCGGGCAGCACGGCGGCGGTGCTGCCGGCGGCAAAGAGGAAGCGGATGAAGTAGTTGCCGGAGATGACGTCGCTGCCGCGCGACTGCATGACGTCGAGGCAGTAGGTGTTGAGGCTGGGAAAGCAGAACAGCTGGGCGACGCCCTGCAGGAACAGCATGATGACGGCCAGCGGGATGCCGCCAAAGTTCTTCTCCACGCCCCAGGCGTAGATGAGGATGCAGGCGGGCATGGCGATGCCCATGAAGGGCAGCGCGGAGCGCAGGCGGTCCTCGGGCACGCGCACGCCGCCGCGGCGCTCGATCCAGCGGCGCACGGTGAAGTCGGCGTAGCGGCCGCCGAAGACGGTGCCGACGACGTAGCCGCCGCCGGGCGCCAGGTAGATCAGGCCGGACTGCAGCGGCGTGGTCAGGCCGAAGCGCGGGTTCAGCACGTAGCGGATGGGCGTGAGCAGCAGGTACATGTTCCACATGATGGCGGACGAGCCCAGGCCGGCCAGGAGCACGTTGGGGTAGGCGAACAGGCGGATGACGCGCACGGGGTTGATCATGGTCAGGATGACGCGCAGCTTGCGCTTCTTGGAGTAGCCGGCCAGGTCGTCGATCTTGCGGTGGTGGATCGTCTCGGGCAGCAGGAAGATGAGGCCGGTGAGCGCCGTGCCGGCCAGGGCGGTCTGCAGCCAGAAGATGACGCGCCACGAGCGGTACGTGACGATGATGCCGCCTGGGGGTTAGAAAGAGACAAGAAGAGTGAGGGAGCGAGGAAGAAAGAAAAAAAGAAGAAAAAAGAAGAAAAAGTAAAAAAAGAAAAGAACTCACCCATGACTGGCCCCAGGGCCGGCCCGACCAGCGTCCCCATCAGAAACCAGCCCATGGCCGTGGCGCGCTCGGTCGGGCGGTACATGTCGCTGACGGCGGCCGAGCCGACGAGGATAAAGGACGTGCCCTCGAACGCGGTCAGGATGCGGAAGACAAAGTACGCGGCCAGGTTCGGCGTCAGCGCGGTGGCCACGTTGCACAGCAGGAACAGAAAGCACGTGCTGAGCGAGATCCAGCGGCGGCCGTAGACCTCGCTCAGCGGGCCCCAGACGACGGGCGAAATGCCCATGAAGAGCATGTACATGGCCACGCTGATGTTGATGATCGAGCCCGTCGTGTGGAACTCGGCCGCCAGGTCCGGCACCGCCGGCAGCATCGCCGTGCTCGACACCGGCGCCAGGAACGCGCAGAACGACATCAGCGCCACCACGCCGCGCTTGCGCCGCGGCGTGAACCGGTCGTAGAACGCGTCCGGGATCTCCACGTACGACGACCACGCCTGCACCGCCGACTGCTCCGCGCCGCCCAGCGACGACACGTGCGTCAGCGCCTGGCTCAGCTCCGCGTCCGCCGCCGCGTCCGCGCCGGCCCCGCGGCCGTTGTCGTCGCTGTCGCTGCCGCTGCCCGAGTCGGGGTCGGACGTCGTCTGCGGGCCGCCGCGCCGCGCCGGCCGCGGCAGCACCGACGTGTACTCCTTGCCGGGCTCTTTCTCCGAGACAGGGTCGCCCGCGGCGGCGGCACCCCGGCTCGGCGGGCCTGGGCCTTGTTTTTCGTCCAGGGCGTGTCCCGGCTGCTCCGGCGGCACGGGCGTCCCGGCGGCGGTCGGGGTGTCCAGGTCCGGCGTCGTCTGCCGGCTCCCAGGGCTGGGGGGCCGCGTCTGGTCGGTCATGGTGTGTAAGTCGAGGGGAGGGGAGGCTAGGGAAAGGAAGAGGCGTCTAGCTCATAAGAGCACAGGAACACGGCGAGAAGAGGGCGGGAGAGCGCTGGTCTTTGTAGCCCTCGGAGCAGGCTCCATCGCATGCCGCGGGTGCCTTTGCTCGAGCCTGGATCGTTGCGTCCGAGCGTGGTGAAAGCCAGGGGCCGGGCACTCGCATCCTTTGCCAAGGGAGAAACGAAGGCCAAGACAACAAGCCCGGGATGGGAAGGGAAAGTGGACGAAAGCGAGACGAAGCCCGAGGAGAAGAAAGGGAGAGAAGGTCAAAACAAAACAAAAAAAAAGGGGATCTCGCCAGAGGAGACGAAATTAACGACCGGATCCATGCCTCATCGGCGCCCAAGCGCAGCAATTTTTCCATTGTCCCCGGTTCTAATCCGGGAATCCAAGCTCGTCATCACCTAAAAAATAAGAGCCTCCGATATCCGCAGCCCGACCTGCATGACCAGCCCATGCACCCAACGAGAAGGCAAAACAGCTGGACGGAGCCGATTCTGTCCCTGTACTCGTATTGGCGAATCCCGTAACCGCAGAAAAAAAAAAAAGAAAAAAAGAAAGAAAACGCCTCCGCTTTCCGCAGACAAACAGCCTGCATGGTTAGCACCGGAGTCGGATAACGGAATGCATCCAGTCTGGACAACCTTTTTGGCACCGCTTGGACGGACGGACTCGTAACAGACCGCCAAATGGAGATACGAGCAAGATACATCTAGTCTTCATAAACACTCTGCGGTGATCGACCGCGGCGTGTCTTGGCATGTGTCGTCGATAAGGACGATCCCTCCTGGCCCGCGCGCCCGTGCACCGGCCCGCGCGCCGGAGACGTCCCCGGAAATGCCGGCTTCGGGTGCCTTGGACGAGAAAGGCAACTGCTGCACGCAGGCATGATAAGCATCGTGAACATCAAAGGGGCTTGTGATTGGATCGCAGCAAGGAGAAACGACGGAAAAACAATTACAAAAGCAAAACCAATCAAGCTAAACAAAGAAAAAGGCCAAGAAAGAAAGAAAACTCGCCGGCAGTCCAAACGAAAAGACAGAAAGCAGACATGCAGACATTCAAACACCAATAATCCCCCCCCCCCTACTCGCATCCCTTCGCCTCTCGCCCAATCGCCTCTTCAGATCGGGCTCTGCGGCGTGCTGCGCATCCCGCTGAAGTCGCCGCTGCCCGTCCGCCGCAGCGCCTGCGACATGGTCTCGACCGCCAGCTCGCCGCCGCCGCTGCTGCTGCCCACGCCCCCCCCGAGGGGCGCCAGCGAGGGCGACTTGGCCGGCGACGCCAGCGGCTTGCGCACCGGCGAGAACTCGAGGCCCTTGACCGACCCGCTCTTGCTCGTCGGCGGGCTCGCCGCCGCACCCGTCGTTGTGGTCGTTGTGGTGGTGGTCGTCGTCGTCGGCGACCGCATCGGCGACGGCGACCGGTGCAGGCTGCTGCTGCCGCCGCCGCCGCCGCCCGTGCCGCTGGCCGCCGCCGCCAGGCTGGCCAGCCCCGCAAGGCTGCCCGAGCTGGCCATGTGCTGCTGCTGGTGGTGCTGGTGCTGCTGCTGGTGCTCCGCCTGCACCACGTCGGCAAACGAGATGAAGCTCAGCCGCCGCACGTCCGTCGCGTCCAGCGAGCCGTAGTTGGACGCGCCGTCGTCCTTGTCCAGCGGGCCCCCGAAGCTGCTGGCCACGTCGTCCACCCAGGCCCCCATCCCGCCGCCGGGCCCTGCCGCCCCCGCCGTCGCGGGCGTCGCGACCGACGCACCGCTGCTGCCGCCGCCGCCACCGCCGCCGCCGCCACCGCCGCCGCCGCCGCCCGACACCGTCAGCATGGCCGACTGGTGGTGCGCGTGCGTGATGATCTCGACCGTGTCCGGGTCCAGGTGGTCGTCCGTGATGGCCTCGGACGACGCGTCCAGCACGGGCGGGATGTAGTTCTCCGTCGTGATGTGCGACGGGATGGCCGGCGAGTTGGGCACCAGCACCGCGCTGCCGTACTCCTGCACGTCGCGCTCGAAAATCTGCGACCCGGCCGGCGACGACAGCCGCGGCGACGACGACAGCGCCGTGAAGCTGCGGCCCGGCGACGCCGGCGGCACCACGTAGTAGCTGCTGCCGCCGTAGCCCGACCCGCCGCCCGCCGTGCCGCCAAACCCGCTGCTCGTGATGCTCGCGCTCATCGCGCTGGCGCTGTCCGCCTGCACCGGCGACGTCGGCTTCCGCGCCACCGCGTCGTCGCGGGCCTGCGACGCCGCAGACGCCGCGGGGGCTCTTGCCGGCGGGGGTTTGGAGAGCGACAGCGTCGGTGTGGTCGTGGCGGTGGTGGCAGGGATGGGTGTCGGAGCCACGACGGTGGTGGCGGCGGCGGCAGGGGCGGCGTCCCCGGAAGTGGACGGGGCAGCCGGCCCAGCCGCGTCGTCGGCGAGCTTCTTCTTACCAAACCCGAAAAAGCTACGACGCTTCAGCTTTTTCTTGTGCTCGGCCTCGCCGAGAGCGCCGGGAGAGGAGGCCCCTGTGGCGGCCTGCTCCCCGTGGACGGTCGAGGAGGACGACGACACGGACGTGACCGGTTCGAACGGCGGTGCGAGGGACGATGCGGCGGCGGTGTCACTGCCACCACCGGTGGCCGGGGGTGTCGGGTCGGCGAGACTCATTTCGATGGTCGGAGGAAAAGGAGGGAGGAGGAGGAGGAGGAGTATTCGTTTGCTGGGCGTTGGGACAAGACTCTTGGCAAAGGGTCAGAGGGAGACCGAATCGTGCTCCTCCGTTCACCCCGTTTTGCTGTTCGACGAAAGACAGGGACGTAGAGTGGTGGTCGCAAGAGAAAGGTAGACGCGGGACAGAAGAGCGGTGTGGTGCTTCGTTATCTACCCGTCGTGCCGTGCGTTTGCTCGTCGTGCCGCGTCCCTGAGGCAGAACCGGAGGACGATCGACGGCGACCTTCCACGGGGACGTTGCAGGAGGCGGGCTCGGGTGCGCGTGCTTGGTTCTGCGGGCATCCGTGTCGTCGCTTGTGCAGGGCCGACGGTGCTGTTCGCTTGGGAGTTGGCTGCTGTCGGCCGGATCCAGGGTCCTGGAATGACGCAGGGCAGAGAAGAGGGGAAGCCTAGCGAAGCTGGTCGAACAATGGGTTTCACCGTTTCAGGGGATTTAGCGCTTACCGGCTGTCACCTGACCGTACTCGGGCGCCTGGCGGGAGGACTTATAGCTACGACGGAATGCCGAGTACTGCGGTGTAGGTTGCCGCCCATTGTTGGTGTGCGAATACAATGCAGTACTTCTTGTCAAAACGCTTGTGATCTATATATTCCTCCTCATCGTCATGCGCAACGATAGTCGACACCGCGTAAACAGAGGCATGTAGCCAGCGAGGGCATTTCCTATCGGGAGAAAAAGACGAAAGAGAGAACTTTGGAAAGAAAAAGAAAGAAGAAACAGAAAAGGAAGAAAGAAAATATGCCGGGCCTCGCGCACACGCAACCTCTACAGAGTATAGTCTTTCCTTCTGTCCATGGTCTTGACAGAAGTGCCAGTATGATGTCGTTTTGCGTCGACACCCCTGTTGTTTTGGCCACGGCCCTGTCGTGGTGCTCGGCACACTCCACCATGACGCAAGCCTCCAATATTGACCACGGGAGGATTGCTCGGCCGAAACAAAGCGCCGTTGCAGTCCCCTCTCGAAGCTTGCGTGGCGCCTCGCCTCGTTCGAGAGAATGAGTGTTGTTTTGAGGCAGGATCGGCGCGAGGCCATCGCGGGACGCTGAAAGATACGAGCAAGGCTCTGTGGTTGGGCCTCGGCTTTGTTTTCTTGTCCTTTCGTAGCTAGACGACGCCGATATGGAAACGAGATTGAGAAGCCCCGAAGAAAACGAGGCGGAGAAAGGAACGGTTGCCGATCCTCTTCCTGTCCATCCTTTTGCATTAGCTGGTTCCATCGGGCCCGGATAGTTCAAAGTCGTCGCCTCGCTTCTCCATCTAGCAAGACGATATTCAAAGCAGCAAGTGCACCAAGAACCGATAACAAAGCTTCAAAGGCAAGATGAGGCAATCCATTCGATCTGGTTCAGCCTCTCTTATCTACGCATATACGGAGTAAGAAGACTGTATGTGCCCAGGGGCAAGAAGATCTATATGCTCAGGGGCTAGCCTCGAGCACAATTCACGGCATGTAATGCGCTTGCCAGTCTGCAGAGTTGTATCCCGAGCCAGCAAAAGCGCCGAGCGTACAACAGGCCCGGCAGTTGGCAGTGGACAGGCCGGAAGTAGCGGGAGCCGATCGACCTACAAGGTATCCATCTACTCGTACGCGCGATCGCCACCAGCAGCCTCGTTCTCATGGTCGGTCTTGTATCAAGAGTCCTACGTATGTGCGAGGATGTGAAGATCCGCTTGCTTGATCTACTTGAGCCAGAAAAGAGCCGAGGGGGCCGAGAGAGGGTGTGATGGGGATGGCTGGCGTTTCTTCTCACTGGCAATTAGACTCTGTGCGAATATACGGCTAAACATGCACAACTTCCTATCACACCGGGCAACCCTAGAGGTCTTATGACTGTAAGAGATTGATGTGGAGGGAGAGAGGAAGCTTCCATGGCATATTCAAATGATGTATACTATGCAGAGAGTGAAGGGGATCATTAGCATGAGATCACTGCCTTGCTCCTCCTCTTGCTCCTCCTTCTACTCCACCTCCTGGGCCAGAGCAGTCTGGAACGGTTTCTGGCCCTGATCGGCAGCCGAAATGTTGCATCTACGATGCAAATCGGCGCTGACAGTCCGCAGTCGACAGCTCGGCGAAGTGGCGGGAGGAATGCCGGGAACAGGGAGTTGGCGAAAGCTCTCGAGGCGAGAAGTGCTGCTCGCAAGAACCAGACGGCTTGTGGAGACACCTTTCTGCTACCTGGATAGACAAAAGAAAAACTTGGAAACCGGTAATGAGAATCGAGGCGGAAAGAAAAATGTAAAAAGTGAAGCCGGAGCTAGACTATGCCTGAACGCCTCCCCTGTAAATATCAACAAACGGTTCAAAACGAGGCGGCCAATCTGAACCAATAAATCGACTGCACCATCTAGACACAACTTATACCTCACTTATAAAGGCAGCCACAAGCACCCGTCTCAAAGTCCAATAATATCACCGACATTCGACGTGATCGCCTGTTTGTTTCACCCAAAAGCACCTCTTGTTGCCACTTTCTGAATTTTCATATTCAGTTCCCTTCATTTGACCACAGCCTATCAGCCTTTTTCTCGCCCACCCACAAACAATGAGCTACGGCTATGCCTACCCCTACAACCCCCCCAGTGCCAGCAGTGGAGCACCATATGGTCAACAAATGAACAAGTTCTGGCTCATCCAGAAAGACATCCATCGAAAAGTCATCACGGCCAAAATCCGAGATTACCTTGGACCCGAAGCCACGGTGCGCAGCTATACAAAGGATGTACGCGAAGAGCAACACACGACCAAAGCAACCAGATGCACTGACAGCGTTTTATAGGGTGAAGACGGTTATCTAGTGACAACGCCTGGCGAATTTCTGACCGATGTGAGACCCTCCCTTCTCCTTGCTTCCCTTTTTTTCTAGCCATTTTATCTACTGTTTCTTATTTTCACCTCCTGGACTTCGGCACACGTCTTCCAGGACCTGCCCTTCCCTGCCATAACGAGACACAACCACGAGCTTCCAACGCCTGTTAACCGTCGCTCCATCCGGGTCGTCCCTACCGCCACCGGATTTCCATTCTACAGGACCAAATTGACGACATCTGCAATGAATCAACCGAAATGTGGGAACGCCAGGCCATTGACCGCCTCGGCGACCTGTCCAACGTGCTCCTCAAGCGCCCGCTGCACCAGCCGGTCGTCATCTACCGCGCCGCCCGCCCGGGCGGCCCGCCCTCGGGCGCCTCCGCCTACGGCCCTGCGCCCGGGTTCCCGCCCTACGGCATGGCGCCGCCAGCCTCGCCGTTCGCCCCGCCGCCCCACGTCGTCAGCGACGTCCGCGCCGCCCGGCCCAGCACCCCCCGCAACAGCAGCGGCAGCAGCAGCAGCCGCCGCCACGGCGGCCACCAGCACCACCACAGCCGCCACCACCGCAGCTACAGCGCGGGCGGTTCGTTCTCGCTGCCGCACGCGCCGTCGGCCGGATCCGGTCTGCGCTGGGAGCCCAACACGATGCAGGAGGAGGACATGGACTACGACGAGTCGTATCCCGTGTGAGGGGAAAAGGGAGAAGAGGAACGATGGTCGTCTTGCCGTGTGTGCCGTCTTGCTAAACTTTGTTGTCTTTCTTAGTCTGCGTACGCCGTACGCTATCCGACTCAGCCTCGGGCCTCTTTTTATACCGTCTGACATAGGGGTTGCTTTCTATTTGGGGATTGTCGAGTTTTTCGTGCTTGTTGTCCTTGGTCAACCTTTGGCATTTGATTGTTTTGTTCCGAGTCTTGTTTCTTACTGCTTTCATCGTTTGCTCTGTTTTCTTGTACCTACACTCATTTCTTCTTCCTTGATACGGTGCTTGGATATAACGCACAATGCGACCATATTCCTGGGCAAGAGATAGAACGTAAAAAAACAGCGACAAACACCCGAAACTGCACACGGAGAAGAGTGCGTGCGCACATCAAAACTCACTGCCTGCCAAACTGGACGCGCCGGCCAGGAGGTTGTCACGGCCGAGCAGATCGACCAGCCGCTTCTCATAGATCTGCACGTCCAGCGGACCAGCCGACCAGAGGAGAATCGCCTGCACGTGGACGTCGGACGACGCCGCCGCTGCCGCCGCCGCCGCCGCCGCCGGCTCGACCGCCACGACGTACCCGATCACGTTGACCCATTCGCCGACCTGCACCTGTGCGGTCGTCAGACGGGCCAGCACCAGGTCCACGTCGACGCGGGCGCGGACCCGCGCGTGGCGGGGGTACTCGTGCTGCAGCGTCAGCACGCCCGCAACCACGTCGTACTCCGTGACGCTGGGATCCGTGTGAGCAAACAGGGGGGCCCTCATAGCATGCAAATGACAAGAGACGCCGACGAACAGCAACTGACCATCCGAGGAAGCGGACCTTGGCTCTGGCCGGCTTCGCGGCCAAGTCCGACAGGAAACACAGCGTGGACGCCGGCGGCGTCATGGTCCCGGGCCAGCAAGCATCCGAGCTGCCACGCCGGTGCGATAGGCTCGATCTTTGTATCTGTCGAAAACGGCCGCCAGGTGGTCGTCGCGATGCAAAAGACCGTTGCCCGGTCTTCACTGTTTTGTTGATTGGTGACTAATGCTAACACGTGACCAAAATTGGGCTAGCGATGGCGGGGTTTTCGGTTGGCAGCCTAGACAGAGTAGAGGCCCGTCACAGGGCGGGCGGGCGAGCGAGGCGATCGATCGGTCTGGTCTTCTTTCTTCTTCTCTTTCTTTCTCTTCCAGCCCCAACACCCCCCCCTTCTCTAGCAACCCCATTTATTCCATCACGACGACCATCGTGCCCTATCAGAGGTACGGAAGAAACGACGCGAAGAGGCGACACACAGAGACGACGGCCTGCAGAAGAGACGGACGACTCGGCCTCGAGAGACGGTCAAAGACAGAAGCCGAGAACGATAAGCTTGCATTGCCCCTACGAGTGTCTGCAGGAGCAGGTCGTCGTGGCTAGCTAGGAGACTACCAAGGCAGCGACCGCGGCGACGATCTATCCTCTCGGCGATCCGACAATTCGGAATTCCCGGCCCCCCTGACGTGGACGACGACGATTGCTGATAGGACCTCCCTTTTTCGAATCGGATAAACACCGCCCTCTTTCTCCGACGGGAGAGAGGATACACACAAACACCACACATCGCCAACACAGGACCGACGGGCGGACAACCCCGGCGCCCAACGCGGAGCCATGTCGAACGTCTGGGGCTGGTTTGGCGGCGGCGCGGCGCAGAAGCGGAAAGACACGCCGAAGAATGCGATTCTAGGGCTGCGGTCGCAGCTGGAGATGCTGCAGAAGCGCGAGGACCACCTGCAGAAGCAGATTGACCAGCAGGATGCCATTGCGCGGAAGAACGTGGCAACGAACAAGAATGGTACGTTGTATCCATGCCTTCCCCTCCCCCTGATGCATCGTCTCTGACCCCAGACAGCGGCCAAGGCGGCACTGCGGCGCAAAAAGGCGCACGAGCACAACCTGGAGCAGACGCAGGGGCAGATCGGCTCGCTGGAGCAGCAGGTGAACGCGATCGAGTCGGCCAACATCAACCGCGAGACGCTGGCGGCGATGGAGCGCGCGGCGGCGGCGATGAAGCAGATCCACGGCGGCCTGACGCCGGAGAAGGTGGACGAGACGATGGAGCGGATCGCGGAGCAGAACCAGCTCAGCGAGGAGATTGCCGGCGCCATCACGCAGAGCACGATGGGCGCGGCCGTGGACGACGCCGACCTCGAGGACGAGCTGGAGCAGATGCAGCGGGAGCAGCTCGACTCGCAGATGCTGACCACGGGCACGGTGCCGGTGGCGGACGCGGTGCACCACCTGCCGGCCGCGGCCAATGGCGAACGTGAGTGTACCCTCCTGATTTCTCTTGTTTTCTTGTTTTCACCCCGCCCTCCGTCACTAACAGAAGCCAGTCAAAGCCGCGCCGGAAGAGGCAGAAGACGACGAGGAGGCCGAGCTGCGGAAGCTCCAGGCGGAGATGGCCATGTGAAGAAGGACCGAGACCGGAACCGACTACGCAGCACAGCAGCCGCGAAGCCGCCAACCACAGCAAAGACAAGCCGAGGGATCCGCGACGGCGCAGCCGACTGTCGTGCTGCGCGCCTGGGGCCGCACGGCGTGTTGGTGCGATGGGTTTGGGTTTGACGTGCCCGTCTCGTGTGGGCGGGTGGCCTCTTGTCTCACTGCCGCCTCTGTCGTTCTCTGCCGCCGTGGTCTCTGCTTCCCCATGCACGGCCCTTTTGTTTCGGTTTTCTACACGGTTGGATGGCTACGCGTTTGGGTCTCTGGTGTCTTGCCTTTTCTTTGTTCTTGTTCTGTGGCGTCGGCGTCTTGCAGGGTTTTGCATGTTTCTTTTGCCCCGACGGTCTGTTCTGCTCTTCTGCCGCGCGTTTTGTTTTTTGCTTCGTTCCTTGTTTGTGCATTCCCTCTCCCTCCCTCGTCCAGCTTGTCCCTCCCCTCCGGTCCCTCTCTCGTCTGTATGTGGATTTCATCGTAGGGTCAATAGAAAGACAGATCGCAATGCAGCATGCGGTGTACATCGTGCAGCCTGCAGGTCAGTGCCGTGGCCTGTGCGGCATCCAGCGTCGTCGTCGTGCCGTGCCCAGACGGCTGCTCTGCCCAATGGCTCCCGTCGTCGGCCTCACCATGCGGCATCCGGACCACTTGGTGCCGAGGTCGAAAGGGGGCTGCCTCCCCCGGACCAAAGGCGTCATCCCGTCACGTCGTCCCGCCACGGCCGCCTCGTCACAGCAAGGCGGGTAGAACGGGACAGGTCGCGGACGGCGCCACGTAGCACAGGCCACCCGCGCCAGCACCCAGGCACACCCACGCCAGACCGCCTGGGGGACCCATTTGCTGACCGCTCATAGGCGGGTCCACCCCAACGGGCCCCACATGCTGCCAGATTGCTGAAGAAAAGACGAAAAAGTATACTCGTACGGAGTAGACAAGGAAGAAGAAAGACAGAGGCACACGAGCAAGACAAAAACCACGCACGCGCAAGCACGGGTTTCCTTTGGGGGGTGCAGGTCTGTTGGACCGTCGGCTCGTACGAGAGGATGTGTGCCCAACGGATTGATCGGCAGACGCGGGTGAAACGAAAGCGAACAAATGGGAAAGAAAGAGAAAGAAGAAAAGAAACGAAAAAGCTTGAAAACCACGCACATCTCCTGCGGAAGCTCGCAAGATACGCGCCTGATCCCGGACCCGACCTCGAGAGAGAGAGCGAGAGAGCTTGCAGCAAGCGGTGGAGGCGATACGCCGGGGAGCCAAGACCGGAGCAGGGGGGCATCTTACGGTGAGCGCACCAGCCCCCCTGGTCCTCTTTGGCCTCTTTTGGCCACCCTACTCCATATATCGCGACACCGCTTCGCAGACGAGCGCCAGGAGCGTAACGCTATCCGGCAAGAGCTGCAGAGCTTGCCAGCCATCGGGCGAGAAGAGGGAAACGCCGAGGACAGAAGGAGAAGGCGAGAAAGCGAAAACGAGACAGAAGAAAAGAAAAAAAAAAAAAAAAAGAGAGGCTGGTTTAGGCGGCGGTTGGGCATCTACGGCGCGACCCTGTGGTGCCGTCTTCGTTCCCGTCCAGTCCCGTCTCCCGCCTCTCTCGTCTCCTCTCTCTGGCCTGTTCGTCGTCGACCCACCTTGATGCACCCCCCGACGCACGTCGACGCAAGAGCTCTGCTCCTGCGGTGACCTGTCGGTTTCTCTTTTCCTTTTGTGATGTCTTTTTTTTTTTTTTTTTTTATCCCCTCCCGCTTCCGTCCCCCATGCTGCCACGCCGTGTCTGTGCTCACCTCCCCCTCTGCCCAATTGCAACACCCTGACGTGGTGCTGCTGCGTTGTCCCCTCACGATGCCCGTCCTCTCTCCGTAGACACCGGTTGGGCGCTCCGGTGACCATCACCCCATGGACCACCCAACCCCCCCCCGTTGACCCCCAACGGGTGCTTGCCTCCTGCTCCCAAACCTCGGCCGCTGGTCCTGTGGCTCTTTGTGTCTTTCTTGTTTTGTGTATTGCTCCGTAGCCTTGGTCCCCCTCCCAACCACCACCCCCCTGTGCGTGGGGTGCCCGCCCGTGGAAAAAGGAAGTGAAAGAAAAAAAAAATCTGCGGATGCACGACCGCACGTCGTGTTGTCGTCGCCTCGCATGGAGTGAGGTGTCCATCGCAGGCGGAGCCCAAGCGGCTCCCAGCCGTTCCTGGCCAGTCACAGTGCAGGGGGTGGGAAGCTCAGAAGCTTCAAGTTCCGGGGGAGGTCTTTTTTGCTTTTTTTTTTTTTTCCTTCCCTCTCTTTTCCTTTCTCTTTTCCCCTCTCTTCTCTTCTTTTCTTTTTTCTTTTTTTCTTCTCTTCCTCACCCAACGGTTCCCCCTACCCCGGCCCATTTTGGGTATTCCACGAAACGATTGCTTGTTTGCCACCTTGTTTTTGTGTTTGATTGTTTGTTTGCCTGTTTGTACCTTGTTCCTTTGTTGTATTTTCCAAACGCCCAGACGATTGAACCATTGAATTTCCCTTGCTGTCCAATCCAGCCCAAGGAAGAAACAGAAAGAGCCTCACAGAATAAAAAGAAAAAAAGCACAAAAAAAGCCACACAGCCTTCTCTCTATATATCAGAGGAGCACACGCACACGCACACATACCCCCTCCCATCCCATTGATACCATTTTCCTCTTCTCATACTCCTCCCCCCCCCTACCTCCCTCACACACACCACACACACACACACACCACAACCATGGAGCAACCCATCCTGCCGATCGAGCCAGTACGCGTCCTGGACACCAGCGCGATCCAGGTCGCCGAGTACGGCCCCGTCGCCACCACCGACCTATCCAACATCCAGTTCGAGAAGCCCCCCGTCCTGGCGGACGACGAGGCCGGCGCGGAGGCCGACGAGCAGGACGAGGCCGTGGAGAAGGGAAAGGCCGGCCACAGCGAGAACGCCAAGCCGTTGACGCCGCCGCAGTCGCCTGCTGAAAATGCCGACGGCGCCGGCTTCACGTCTCTGCCGCCCAAGCTGTCCAAGAAGGCCGCGAAGAAGGCCAAGAAGGCCGCCGCCGCGGCCGCCGCCGGCGTGACCTCGGGCGACGACAACGAGGGCCCCAGCACACCCCCGGCGGACGCACCGAAGGCGGACGCACCGAAGGCGGAAGAGGAGGCCGAGGTCGCCACGACCACCGAGACCGCCGCGACCGCCGAGACCACCGAGGCCAGCCCAGCGACCCCGGCCAGCCCGGCGGCCGCAGCCGACGACGAGGACGACAGCCCCAGCAAAAAGAAGAACAAGAACAAGAAGAAGAAGGAGAAGGCCAAGGCGGCCAAGAACGCCAAGAAGGGTGGCAAAGACACCAAGGAGACCACCCCCGAGCCGGAGACGGCCGCCGAGGCAGCAGCGCCGGCCGCCGCCGCAGCGGGCGCCGCTGTCGTCGCCACCGCCGCCGCGGCTGGTGCCGCTGTCGAGGAGGCGGCAGCAGAACCGGAAGCCGAGGCGGCTGCAGCACCGGCCGCGACAGAGGAAGAGACGGCTCCGCCCGCACCGGCGGCAGAGGAGGCCGAGGCGGCGGCGCCAGCGGCGCCAGCAGAGGAGGTTGCGCCGGCTGCATCAGCGCCCGAGGCAGAAGCTGACACGGCCGAAGCGCCTGCTGCTGAATCCACAGCCCCGGCGGCTGCGGAGGAGACGGCACCGGTCGAGGAGGCGAAGCCGGCAGAGGAGGCGGCACCGGCTGAGGAGGCGGCGACTCCGGAGGCGGCACCCGAGTCGGCACCTGAGGCAGCTGAAGCAGCTGAGACGGCTAAGCCGACGGAGACGACTAAGGCGGCTGAGCCGACTGAGACGACTGAGCCGACTGAGACGACCGAGCCGACGGAGGCAGCGGCAGAGCCGACAGCCGAAGCGGCTGCTGAGCCAGAGGCGCCCGTCGAGGAGACGGCTGCCACTGATGCACCGGAGACAGCTCTTGAGGATGCTTCCGCAGCTCCGGCGGACGCTTCGGTGGAGGCTCCGGTGGAGGCTTCGGTGGAGGCTCCTGTGGACGCCCCCGCGGACGCTCCTGCCACCCCGGCGGACGCCTCCGCGGACGCTCCTGCCGCCTCCACGGAAACCCCCGCGGACGCTCCTGCCGCCCCTGCAGACGCCGAGGCGCCCCCGTCGCCGAAATCGCCCAAGCGTGTCCGCTTCTCCGACAGCGAGGACGAGGCGACCACGGCTGCCGACAACAAGGACGGCAAGGAGGTGGAGACGGACGAGACACCGGCTGCAGCTGCTCCTGTTGTGGAGGAGTCGACCGAGGCTCCGGCCGCGGCTGCTCCTGTCCAGGAGGAGCCGACTGAGGCTCCGGCCGCGGATGCTCCTGTCAAGGAGGAGACGACCGAGGCCCCGGCTGCCGACGATGCCACCACCGACGCGCCTGTTGCGACGGCCGAGGAGGTGGCGGAGCCTGCGGAGCCCGCTGCAGCTGCTGAGACTGCTGGGCTGACGGAGGCGGTCGAGGCGACTGTGGTTGCCGAGCCTGCTGAGGAGGTTGCTGCGCCCACTGAGGAAGCTGCCGCGCCCACTGAGGAGGCTGCCGCGCCCACCGAGGAAGCTGCTGCTGCCGAGATCGCTGAGACCGCTGAGCCTACTGCGCCCGCTGAGCCCGCCGAGCCTGCTGCGCCCGCTGCGCCCGCTGAGCCCGCTGAGACTGCTGCACCCGCCGAGACGGTCGAGACGGTCGAGACCGCCGAGTCGTCCGAGGCTGCGAAAGACGTCCCCAAAGAGCCGACCAGCGACGCTGCCGAGCCTACAACGGAAGCATCTGTCGAGGCGCCTGCTGAGGAGCCTGCTACGGAGGCTGCCGCGGAGACTGTCGAGGAGGCTGCCGAAGCGTCGACGGAAGCACCTGTGACGGAGTCTGTCGAGGCACCTGCTGAGGCACCTGCTGAGGCACCTGTCGAGGCACCTGTCGAGGCACCTGTCGAGGCACCTGTCGAGGCACCTGCTGAGACGCCTGCTGAGACGACTGCTGAGACGACTGCTGAGACGACTGCAGAGGAGCCATCCGCAGAGCCGGCCGCAGCCACCCCGGAAGAGACAAAGGAGCCGGAGACGTCTACTGAGACGCCTGCCAAGGAGCCGGAGACTGAGTCACCCGCTGCGGAAGCCGAGGCGCCTGCTGAGGACACCGCCGTGAAGGCTGCTGAGGCTCCTGCCGAGACCGAGCCTGAGGCATCGGCCGAGGCCGTCACGGAGGCTCCGGCCGAGGAGACCCCTGCAGCGGAAACCGACGCAGCAGAGGACAAGCCGGAAGATGCTGCTGCGGCGGCGGCGGACGCTGACGCGCCTGCACCCGAAACACCAGCGCTGGCCGCCGAGACGACGCCGGATGTGGCCAAGGAGGAGGCTGCTTCGGAGCCGGAGGAGGCTTCTGCGCCGGTGGAAGTTGCGGAGGAGACGAAGCCTGCTGCTACGGAGGAGTCGCCGGCTGCAGAGGAGACGCCGGATGCAGAGGATGTCCCCATTGCAGAGGAGGCGACACCTGCTGCCGAGGCAACTCCTGCTGCAGTGGAGACGCCGGCTCCGGAAGAGACGACGCCTGCTACAGAGGAGGCCAAGCCTGCTACGGAGGAGGTGGCGCCTGCTGCAGAGGAGGCTACGCCTGCTGCAGAAGAGGCCACGCCGGCTGCAGAGGAGACGCCGGCTGCAGAGGAGACGCCGGCTGCAGAGGAGACGCCGGTTGTTGTCGCTGCCGCGGAAGTCGCCGAGGTCGCCGAGCCCGTGGCCGCTGCCGAGACCGCGACGGAAGAGGAGAAGACTCCTGCTGCGGAGGCTGCGGAGGTGGCCGAGAAGGAGGATGTCCCAGCCTCGTCGGAGACGCCGGCCGAGACCTCCGAGGCTGCCGTCCCGGAGGCCACCCAGCCTGTCGAAGCGGAGGCGGCCCCTGCCGCGGTAGACGATGCCGCCGACGCTGCTGCAGTCGAGACGCCGGAGGCCGCAAAGGACGCAAGCGAGCCCGAGGCTGCCGCAGAGGAGAAGCCTGCCGAAGAGACTCCTGCCGAGAAGCCTGCCGAAGAGACGACCGTCGAGGAGACGCCTGCTGCTGAGACTCCTGCTGAAGAGACTCCTGCTGAAGAGACGGCTGCTGCTGAGGAACCGGCTGAAGTGAAGGAGGCTGCCGAGGAGACGAAGGAGGAGCCCGCGGAGGAGCCCGCGGAGGAGCCCGCGCCGGCTGCCACGGAAGAAACCGCCGCCGAGGCCACTGAAGTGGCGGAGGCTGAGACCGAGGCGCCGGCGCCATCTGAACCCGCAGCCACGGCACCGGAAGAGCCCGAGGCAGCAGAGGAGGCAGCCCCGGAGGCAGCCGAAGCTGAGACGGAAATCAAGGCGGAGGCCGAGCCGGAGGAGGCGACTCCTGCGCCGGAGGAGGCGGCACCGGAGGTGGCACCAGAGGCACCCAAGGCTGAGCCGGAGGCAGCTGAGGCTGAGCCGGAGGCAGCTAAGGCTGAGCCGGAGGCAGCTGATGCTGAGCCGGAGGCAGCAGAGGCCGCCGCTCCTAGCGAGGTGGCTGAGGTCAAGGAAGAGGAGACTCCCGAGGCGACTCCCGAGGAGACCCCAGCGGCTGAGGCAGAGACTGAGACGGCCGAGCCAGCCGTGGCGGATGTGGAAGAGACAAAGGAGGAGGAGAAGGAAGTGAAGGAGGAGAAGGAGGAAGAGAAGGCAGAGGCACCCGCAGCCGAGGCCGACACGGAGACCGACGCCGATGCTGGGGTTGCCGCTGCTGCTGCCGCTGCCGCCGTTGCCGCTGTTGCCGCTGCTGTTGTTGTCGAGTCCCCTCCGGAGGCATCCACCGAAGAAGCGGCCGACACTGCTGCTGACGCTCCTGTCGAAGCCGCCGCGAAGGAGGCGTCGGCTGAGGAGCCTGCTGAGACGACCGCGGCGGCCGCTGTGGACGCCGCTGACACCGAGAAAGAGAAGGCTCCTGTCGTGGACGCCACCCCGGCTGCGGAGGAAGAGGCCGTCCCGGCGGAGACCGACGACGCTGCGCCTGCTGAGGCCGCAGCCGCGCCAGTCGAGCAGCCCGAGGAGCCGGCAGCAGAGCCGGCCACGGAGGCTGCTCCGGCGGCCGAGGTCGAGACGGCTGAGGAGACGGCGGCTGAGGAGACGGCCGAGGAGACGGCCGAGGCGACCGCGGACGCAGCAGCCGAGCCGGAGCCGACGCCTGCGCCGGCGGCGGAGGAGGCCGTTCCCGAGACGGTGCCCGAGGCTGCCGACGTGCCTGCCGAGGTGCCTGCCAAGACGCCCGAGGCACCCATCGAGGCACCCGTCGAGGCACCCGTCGAGGAGACCGCCGACGTCCCGGCCGCGGAGCCTGCTGCGGAGGAGGCCACCCGCGACGTCCACGAGGAGGAGACGGCGGCTCCGGCCGAGGCGGAAGCGGCGCCCGCGCCCGAGCCCGAGACGGAGAAGACGGAGAAGACGGAGGAAGCGGAGGAAACGACCGCGTCGGCCGTGCCCGTGGCCGCCGCCGCCGCCGACGACGTGCCGCGCTCGGTGACGTCCGAGAAGCGACGCAGCCGGCGCAGCTCCAAAGGTGAGGAATCCCCTGTCTCCATAGATCGTGCCCCGGTGGAGGAGCAGGTGGTGGTGGCGGAGGCCGAGGAGACGAAGGAGACGAAGGAGACGGAGGCGGGCGAAGGGGCTGCCGCTGCGGCGGTGGCTGAGAGTGTCGTCCCGGAGGCGCCAGTCGAGGCAGCGGTCGAGGAGGCTGCTGAGGCGACCGAGACGGCTGCCGCGGTCGTCGAGAAGCCGGTTGAAGAAGAGCCCGTCGAGGAGGCCGAGGCCGTCGAGGAGCCGGTGGAAGAGCCCGTCGCAGCGGCCGAGGCCGTCGAGACGATCGAGGAGACGGCCGCTGAACCCGAGACGGCCGCTGAACCCGAGACGGCCGAGCCAGCCACCGAGGCGCCTGCCGAAGAGTCTGCCACGGAAATCACCACCGACGAGGCTGCCGCGCCCGCTGTCGCCACCGAGGAGGCGTCGTCCCTGAAGGAGACGGCCGCGGCGACGGCAGCCGTGGCCGTGGCCGCGGTGGCCGCCGCGGTGGTGGCCGCTCCTGCAACGGAGCCAGTTGCGCCAGCGGAGGCCCCTGCGGTCGAGGCTGCTCCAGCGGAGGCTACTCCTGTTGAGGAGGCTGCTCCTGTTGAGGAGGCTCCGGTCGAGGAAGAAGCCACGGTCAAGGAGATTGCTCCGGTTGAGGCTGCGCCTGTTGAGGAGGCGGCTCCGGCCGAGGCTGCTCCGGTCGAGGCCACTCCTGTCGAGGAAGCCACGGCGAAGGAGATTGCTCCGGTCGACACTGCTCCTGTTAAGGAGACTGTGGCGGAGGAAGCCACCCCGGTCGTGGAAGCTCCAGCGGAGGAAGTTGCTCTGGTTGAGGCCGCTCCGGTCGAGGCTGCTCCGGAGGCCGCTCCAATCGAGGCAGCTATTGTCGAGACAGCCCCTGCCGAGACTGCACCTGTCGAGGCCACTCCCATCGAGGAAGAAGCTGCTCCTGCCGCGCCTGTCGAAGCTGCTCCGGTCGAGACTGCTCCAACGGAGGCCGTTGCCCCGGTCGAGACTCCGGTGGAGGAATCGACTCCGGCGGAGGAGAGCGCTCCGGTCGAGGAGGCTGCCCCTGTCGAGGAGACTACCCCTGTCGAAGAACCTGCTCCCGTCGACAACGCCGCCGAGGAGGCCGCACCGACCGACAGCACCGTCGACGTGGCCGTCGTTGGCGCTTCTGCAGCAGCCGCTGTGGCGGCGACAGCCGCGGTGGCTGCGGTGGCGGTGGCCGCTACGAGCACCAGCAGCGACGAGGCGAGCGCGGCGGCCGACACGACTGCCGACACGACCGCCGCCGTGACCGCCGACACGACTGCCGCCGTGACCACGGACGCAACCGCCGCCGCCGACACCACCAGCGTCGTATCAGGAAAAGGTGATTTGAGACACAGCGAGACGGTGGCCGAGGCCGTGGACGCCGCCGCCGCCGCAGGACCGCCGCCGCCGGACCCGGAACTGGAAGCCCCTGCGCCGACGGCCCCTGCGCCGACGGCGGCCGCGCCCGCGGCCCTGGACACCGTCGTCGCCGCCCCCCCCTCCCCCCCTCCGCAGACGACCGCTGCTGACACGGCGCCTGTGCCCTTCTCTGATTCTAGCCTGGACGAGCACGACAGCCACGCAGACGGACGCGACCAAGACGCTGCTGAGCGCGAGCCTGCAGCAGCGGCTGTGGCGGCCGCTGCTGCGGCTGTGGCGGTCGGTGGTGGGCGTGGCGGTGATGCCGCTGATGCTGTTCCGGCGGCGGCGGGACGCGTCGCCGTAGAGGGGGGGGTGATGGGTGAGGAGGATGAGGCGGTGGAGGAGGAGAATGTGGCGGTGGATGAGGACTATGTCCTAGTGGAGGCAGACGACGAGCTGGAGCGGGTGGCGGCGGTGGCCGTGGGCGCGGCCGCGCTACTGAGCGGTGTCAGGCTGGCGGCAGCGACGCACGAGACGGCGTACGAGCGCGACGTGGAGGAGCTGGAGCGGCTGGCGGCGTCGGCGCCGTCACCGATGCCGATGCTGTCGGCGGCGGACAAAGAGGAGGAGGACCTGACGTTTGGGCAGTCGGAGCTGTTCCGGGCGCCGACGCCGGCGATGATGGTGCCGGACCTGGCGGACGCGCAGGCGAAGGCGCTGGGGCGGGCGCGGAGCCAGAAGCGGCAGCGGCGGCGGACGATCAAGAAGGCGGAGGACGAGATTGCGGCGGCGGTGGTGATCTACGCGGCGGCGGAGGCGCTGAGCCCGCCGGGGTCGCCGGGACGGGGGCGGGAGCGGGAGCGGGGGGGGGACACCGCCAGAGGGGGCGGGCAGCACACCAGCGTGGACGCACTGGGCGATTCTGAGACTGACGCGCAAGCAGCAGCAGACGGGTCCGGGTCGGCGCCGTTGGCCGCGTCGGCCGCGTCGGCAGGACACCGCTCGCGGTCGAGCCGCGAGGCAAGCAAGCACACGGAGGAGGGGGGGGCCGAGGGGGGGGAGCGGCACCACCACCGCCACCACCACCACCCCCGGCGGTCGTCGCGGGACGACGAGGAGCGGCCGCGGTCGCACGGGCACAGCCACCGGCACAGCAGCAGCAACGGCCACCACTCGCACTCGCCGCACTCGCCGCACGCGCCGCGGTCGCCGCACGCGCCGCGCACGCCGACGCGGCAGGACAGCGGCTTCTCGATGCACAGCGGCCACTCGGGGCAGTCGGGGCAGTCGTCGTCGTCGCCGCGCAAGTCGTCGTATCGGCAGGCGCGGGACCAGGAGAAGGAGGAGCTTCTGCAACAGCAGCAGCAGCAACAACAGAAACACCACACGAGCACGTCGGCCAAGCTGGCGGCGGCCATCGGCCTCGGCGGTGCGGCGGTGGTGGCGGCGACAGCAGTGGCCGACAGCGAGCGCAGCCGCGAGCGGCACCGGTCTTCGCGGCGGTACTCGTCTGGCGGGCACACGCACTCGCGGCCGTCGACGGCGGGGTCGGCCACGGCGGCTGCTGCCCCGTCGGTCCCGGCCGTGCCGCCGCCGGCCTCGGCCGCGTCGACGAGCCGCAGCTTCTTCGAGCTGAAGAACGCGACGAGCAGCCTGGAGCCCAACTTCTCGCTGAGTGCCGGTAACGTTTCGCAGCCCGACAACAACACCATCGCGTCCCCTCTCCTGCCCAGCCCTGTCAGCCCTGCCAGCCCTGCCAGCCCTGCCTCCCCCAAGACAGACCGACCACCATCCGACCGCCACTACCACCACGCCCCCCGCGAGAAGCGCGACCACCGCAGCAGCCGCGACCACAGACCAGCACCACCCCCCCCTACTGCTCCTGCTTCTGCCCCTTCTGACCAAGCGCCCGACCCGTCGTCGTTGTCGTCTTCCTTCTTCAAGCGCTCCAACACAACCCGCTCGCGCACTGGCTCCAGCAGACCGTCCGCGGCCGCCGCGGGCGCCGCGGCCCCGCCGCCGCCGGCCACCCCGAGCCGCGCGTCCGCTACAGCAGCCGCGGCCTCTTCGACTCCGACAGCGACGCCAGCGACAGCAGCTACAGCAGCAGCCGGTCCGGGCGCCGGTCCATCGACCGGTCTGTCGTCGACCGGCCTGCCGTCCAGCAACGGCAACAGCAGCAACGGCAACAGCAACAGCAACGGCAACAACAGCACGCGCCACCGCCACGAGCGGCATCTCCACCGGCACCGCCGGCCGAGCAACGCCGCCGAGGCCGGTCTGGGCAGCGGCAGGGGTGAGGAAGAGACTGTCGAGAATGGCGACACCACCACCGAGGAGAAGCACCGCAGGGAGCGGCAGGCGCGGCGCGAGAAGGAAAAGGCGCGGGCGGCGACGGCGACGGGGGCGGCGGCGGGCGACGGCGACGAGAAGAAGCGGGGGATCCGGGCGATGTTCAAGCGGCTGCTGGCGTGAGGGCGGCGAGGCATGTTTGTCTGAATATGTGATGTTGATGTGATGTGATGTGTGATGTGTGATGTGTTGTCTGATTATTGATTTGATTTTGATTTTTGTTTATGATTTTTTGGATTTTTAAATTTTGAATTTTGATTTGATTTTGATTGTTTTATTTCCTTTGGTTCTTCTGTCCTACAGCTTCGCCACCCCCCCCTCCCCCTCCCCATACACGATCCCCGTGTCCACGCGCAGCATGCCCTCGGCGGTGTCCGGCTCGCGGCGCGCGGCCCAGCCGTTCTCGGCCAGGAACCGCTCGCACATGGCGACGGCCGGCCCCGCGGCGTCGCGCGCGGCGTCCGCCCGCAGCAGCGCGCCGATGAGCAGCGCGGCCACGGCGGCCAGCACGCCGCGCGCGTCGCACAGCAGCCGCTCGGTGTCGGTGGTCTCGATGCGGCGGCGGAGGGCGGTCCAGGCCGGCAGCAGAGGGTTGTTGTTGTCCTCCTCGCCGGCCCGGACCACCCACTCGATCCCGTCCAGGCTCGCGGCACCCCCCCGCCCCCGCAGCGTGCGCACCAGGTCGGTGCTCAGCACGTCGGTGGTGCCCTCCCAGATGGCGTTGACGCAGCCGTCGCGGAACAGGCGCGCGCCGTTGAGCGGCTCGGTCTCGCTGTTGAGCAGGTAGCCGATGCCGCCCAGCGCCTCCATGCCGGCGGCGTGCAGCAGCGGCACCGCCTGCTTGCACACGTGGGCCTTGTGCAGCGAGCTGAGCGCGCGAAGGAGGGGGGGGACGAGCTCAGGGGGGAGGTGAAGGAGGAGCGGAGGGAGGCCGACGCCGACGCCGGCCTGATCACCGTCGCCCCCCTCCCCCCCCCTCTCCTCCCGCCCCATCAGGTGCGCGGTGAAAAAGGTCAGCAGCATCAGCCCGTGGTACTCGGCCGTCAGCGCCGCCAGCGTGTGCATGTGCAGCGGGCTGCGGCACAGCGGCCGGCGTGGGCGGCCGCCGGGCCCGGCGCCGATGGTGCGCACGCGCGCGTAGGCGCGGGCCATGGCGAGGGCGCGGCCGGCCAGCCCCAGGCAGTTGACGGCGCAGTGCACGCGCGTGACGGCCAGGATGGTGGCGAGTTCGCGCACGCCGCGGCCCTCGGCGCCGACGAGCCAGGCGCGCAGGCCGCGCAGCTCGAGCTCGGCCGTCGGCACGGGGCGCGTGCCGGACTTGTCCTTGAGGCGCTGGATGCGCACGCCGTTGAGCTCGGTGCCCCCGGACGGGGCCCGCCGCCGCATCGGCGCGTAGAACGCCGACAGCCCCGCGTCCGGCCGCGTGCGCGCCAGCAGGATCGTCATGTGCGCGTCCGTCGCCGACGAGAACCACTTGAACCCGTCCAGCGCCCACGGCCCCAGCGGCTGCCCGTCCGCGTCCGTGCCGCCGCCAGCGCCGCCGTCCAGCCCGACCCAGCGCGCCACCGTCGCCGTCTGCGACACGTCCGACCCGCCCGCCCGCTCCGTCATCCACTGCCCGCTGGTCCACGCCGTCGCCGGGTCGCGCGCCGTCAGGTGGTCGTACGCGCGCTGCAGCACGCGGCGCTGCGTGGCGGCCAGGCCGTCGGCTTCTTTTACCGGCCTCTCCAGCTCCCGCTGCAGCAGCCGCGCCGCCCCGTCCGTCATCGCCCCCGGACACGTCGTGCACGCCGCCGACGCCTCCCACAGGTGGAAGCGCAGCATCTGCAGCACGCGCGACGCCGGCCCGTGCGCCGTCGTGTAGTTGTACGCCACCAAGCCGCGCGCCTGCCCAAACGCCTGCAGCCCGCGCCACCCCGCCCCCGTCACCAGCTCGCTCGTCGGCGCGCCCACCACGTTGCGCCCGCCGCCGCGCACGTACGGCAGGTTGCGCTCCGCGTCGCTGACCAGGTCGAAGATGCGCGCGTCCAGCACGTCGTGGCCCAGCTGCGCCAGCTCCGGCTCGACCGCGCGGCGGATGTCGGGCGGGACGAAGACTGGTCAGTAGGGTCAACAGGGTCAGTAGGGGCAGAGAACAGAGGGAGGAGGGAGAGAAAAGGGAAGAGGAGGACAGAGACATACACTTCAACACCCTCTGAAAGCTGGCATCGTCGTAGAACTGGTTCTTCAGCTCGGGCAGCGGCTGGAAGAAGCCCGTGTCGGCGCTGGACGGTTCCATGGTGTCGGTCACGCGTTCCACTGCGTCCTGGTGCGACCGGCCGCGGACGGCCGGTCTTCTTGTATTCCTCCGTCCTCCTGTATGACTCGTGATTCTAGTTTCCCCCGCGTTCCCCGGCTTCCCCACACCACGACCGAGGCAGCGCGGAACGGTTCCGGACCCACTGCTGTCACGTTACCGTTTTTACGCGTTCGCGTCCCCGCGTTTCCCCCACTACGAGTAAGATATTCCGTACTGAGTACTGACCCATGGCGCACGACATCGAGATCAGCGACGACGCGTCGACCGCGTCCGAGCCGGATCTGGACGAGCTGACGCTGCCGAGAACACCGGCACCGCCCGAACCGGACCGCCACGGCACCAAACGACCGAGATCCCTGCGCGACGACGACCACAGCGACGACGACCACCACCACAGCGACGATGCGGCGGCCGCCGACGTCGACATCGACGCCAAGGTCGAGTGGACCGACGAGTCCGACGGCGCGTACGAGCGTCTGAAGAAGCGGAAGCGGCGGGGCGGCGGCCGGCAGACGGCGGCGGCGGCGGCGGGCGGCCGCAGCGGACGCGGTCGCGGGCGGCCTCGACGGTCGTCGGCGGGCGGCGACGAGACCGGCCCGGACAAGGACGCCGACGCCGACGCCGACGCCGACATCGACATCCCCGACTACCTGCGCGAGCGCCGCCGCGCGTTCGACGCGCGCTGTGCCCGCCTGGGCGAGGCCGGCCTGCTGCTGCCGCCGGACTACACGGACGTGTACTTTTCCGACGACGACGGCGACCGGCGGCGACGGCGGCAGCGGCAGCGGCGGCAGCACGGCAGCCGGCCGGGGGCGTCGGCGTCGGCGACGGCGACGACAGCCGTGTTTGGCGTGGAGGGTCGTCTTGGGGGGGGAGTCGCAGGGGACAGGAACGACGCCGATCCGGACAAGGCGGACGCCGATCCCCCCCCCCTCCGCACGCGCCCGCAGTTCGACGCCAGCGTGCGCCCGTCGCGCGCGCGCGCCGCGCTGGCGCTGCCGTTCTCGGGCGGCGTGATCCCGGCCAGCGTGGCCCAGTACCTGCGCGACTACCAGGTGGCCGGCGTGCAGTTCCTGCACCGCCTGTTTGTGTACCAGCGCGGCGGCATCCTGGGCGACGACATGGGGCTGGGCAAGACCGTGCAGGTGGCCGCCTTTCTGGCCGCGGCCTTTGGCAAGACGGGCGACGAGCGCGACGCCAAGCGCATGCGCAAGATGCGGCGGGCGGCGGATGCCTCGGGGGACGCAACCGGGGCCTCGGGGGACGCAACCGGGGCCTCCGGAGCCTCGCCCGAGCGCTGGTACCCCCGCGTGCTGGTCGTGTGCCCCGGCTCGCTGCTCGACAACTGGCGCGGCGAGCTGCAGCGCTGGGGCTGGTGGCACGTCGACGTGTTCCACGGCGCCGGCAAGGCGGACGTGCTGGCGGCGGCGCGCGCGGGCCGGCTGGAGCTGATGCTGACGACGTACGCGACGTACGCGCACCACCGCGACGCCGTCAACGCCGTGGCCTGGGACGCCGTCGTCGCCGACGAGTGCCACCTGCTCAAGGACCCGGCCGCGGCCACCACGCGCGCCATGCTCGCCGTCAACGCCCTGTGCCGCATCGGCCTGACCGGCACCGCCATCCAGAACCGCTACGAGGAGCTGTGGACGCTGCTGCACTGGACCAACCCCGGCCGCTTCGGCGCCCGCCGCGACTGGTCCGCCGCCATCAGCCGCCCGCTCGCCCTCGGCCAGTCGCACGACGCCACCCTCGCCCAGCTCAGCCGCGCCCGCCGCACCGCGCGCCAGCTCGTCCACAACCTGCTGCCGCCCGTCTTTCTGCGCCGCATGAAGTCCCTGCTCGCCGACCAGCTGCCGCGCAAGACCGACCGCGTCGTCTTCTGCCCCCTGACCCCGCGCCAGGCCGCCGCCTACGCCCGCCTCGTCGACAGCGACCTCGTGCGCTGCCTGCGCGCCGCCACCGACCCCTGCGCCTGCGGCTCCGGCCGCAAGCGCGGCTGGTGCTGCCACCGCCTGCTGCCCGACGGCCGCACGCCCTGGGTCAGCATGGTGTTCCCCACCATCCAGAGCCTGCTGAAGCTGGCCAACCACCTGACGCTGCTCGTGCCGGCCGAGGGGCCCGCCCCGGAGGCGACAGGCGGTGCCGACGCCGACCCAGACATCCCCACGGCCACCACCCGCTACGAACGCGCCATGCAGTTCCTCCAGATCGCCGAGCCCGACGACTGGCCCGCCCTCTGGCGCCAGCGCGACGCCCTCGTCACCCTCGCCGACCCGTCCTTCTGCGGCAAGTGGAAGGTCCTGCGCAAGCTGCTGCGCTTCTGGCACGCCCACGGCGACAAGGTGCTGGTCTTCTCGCACAACGTGCGCCTGCTGCGCATCCTGCAGCACCTGTTCCGCCACACCAGCTACAGCGTCAGCTACCTGGACGGCGCGCTGGCCTACGGCGCGCGCCAGCGCGTCGTCGACGCCTTCAACGCCGACCCGGCGCAGTTTGTCTTTCTGATCAGCACCAAGGCCGGCGGCGTCGGCCTCAACATCGCCTCCGCCAACAAGGTCGTCGTCTTCGACCCCCACTGGAACCCGGCCTACGACCTGCAGGCCCAGGACCGCGCCTACCGCATCGGCCAGGCCCGCGACGTCGACGTCTTCCGCCTCGTGTCCGCCGGCACCATCGAGGAGATCGTCTACGCCCGCCAGGTCTACAAGCAGCAGCAGGCCAACATCGGCTACCGCGCCTCCACCGAGCGCCGCTACTTCCGCGGCGTCCAGCAGGACCACGCCCGCCGCGGCGAGATCTTCGGCCTGCGCAACCTCTTTGCCTTCCACGGCGACCACGTCGTCCTGCGCGACATCGTCCACCAGACCAACATCGCCGAGGCCAAGGCCGGCGTCCACCTCACCGACATTGACATGCAGCAGGCCGCCGCCGCCGCCGCCCCGGCCACCGCCGTGCTGGCCCAGCTCGAGGCGCCGGCCGCCGGAGATGCTGCCGCCCTCCAGCGGCTGGCCGCCGTGCTCGACCCGGACACCAGCAAAGATACGGACGACGACCCGGCCTCCCCCGCGACACCGCGCAGCGACGCCATCCAGGCCATCCTCGCCAGCGCCGGCGTCGAGTACACGCACGACAACGCCGAGGTCGTCGGCAGCAGCCGCGTCGAGGCGCAGCTGTCGCGGCAGGCCGAGCTCTTTTTGGGAGACGACGAGGAGGAGGAGGACGACGATGACCATGATGACGATGACGATGCGATCCCCGACGGCCAAGACAGCGACACCGACCACGATCGCCTTGTCCGCCTCGCCGACACCAGCGCCGCCTTTGCCGCCGCCGGCAACCTCGGCGCCGCCGCCGCCGACGCCGACCCCAGCGGCCGCAGTCTCGCCGCGCTGCCCGGCGCGCCGCCGCACTTCCGCCTGCGCTACAACCCGCCGGCCGACGTGCGGCGGCGGCAGTTCTGCACGATGGCGCGCATGGCCGCCGCCGCCGCCGCCGGTGGTGGTGGTGGTGTCCGAGGGGCCACCGGCGCGGCCACGACCGACTTTGCGCTCGCCGTCGAGGGCTGGACGCCCGAGCAGCGGCGGCGCTTTCTCGACCGGTTCTACCGGCAGCGGGCGGCGCGGCTGTGGGAGCAGGCGGAGCAGGAGCGCGAGACGGAGAGCGAGGGAGAGGGCGATATCAAGAGCGAGGTCAAGAGCGAGGTCAAGAGCGAGGTCAAGAGCGAGGACGAGGACACCGTCCACATCAAACGCGAGCCCGACGACGACCACGCAGACACTCTCCCGAGCAGTCCGCCGGTCCGGGTAAAGAGCGAGCCGGGCGAGCACCCGGTCCTGGACGACGACGACGACGACGAGACGGATGAGCTCTGACGGTGGGCATGCTGGTATTAGTTTCTCTTCTGTTTTCGACGTGCTTTCCAAGATACCCCTTTTCCCCTTTGCCCAGTCCCTTGGCAGAAAAAACGCCGTCCGTCCGTCCTGTGCGCGAGAAGATCGTACCCGGTCGCCGCCGTCCCCCGGCCGCCTCAGGCCGCCTCCGTGCGCGCCTTCTTGGCGCCGTCCGCCTCGCCGGGCTCCGGCGTGGCCTTGCGCTTGCCGTTCGTCTCGGCCGGCGCCGCCGGGCCGCCGTCCTTGGCCTTTTTGCGCACCAGGCCCGTCAGGTCGGTCGCCGCCTTCTTGGCCGCCTCGACGCCGCCGCTGCCGCTGCCGAGGCTGGCACCGCCGCCGCCGCCGAGCGCGCCCAGGAGTCCGCTCAGCCCGGCGCCGGCCGGGCCGTTGACGGCCGCGTTCAGGTCGATGGGCGGTTTGCGCAGGTCGACGAGCTGGGGGTTGGTTTGTTAGCTTGTGTCTCTTTCGGCCGTGGCGTCCATCTTTCACCTACCCGCAGCTCCATGTCCGCTAGGATCTCCTTGACGTCGGCGATCTGGCGCCGCGTCGCGTCGTTGTCCTCGGGCGCGTGCAGCGTGGCCAGCTCGACCTCCTTGTTCTGCAGCTTGCGCTGCGTGCTGGCAATGGCGGCCTCGAGCTCGCGCGCCGCCTCGTCGCGCAGCTCCTGGTCGACCTGCTGCGGCTGCTGCGGTTTGTCGTCGTCGCCCGATGAAGCCGTCGTCACGGACGCAAACTCGAGCGCCAGCGACAGCTTGAAATGGGCCTCGGCAATGCTCTCCGACTCCTCGGGCAGGAACTGCGTCTTGTACGCGAGCGACGCGCGCGAGTCGACAATCGCGTTGGGATACCGCTCGTTCTCCAGCGAGATCTCCGCCAGCAGGTCGTGCGTGTCGGCCAGCCGCTCCAGGACGTGGCGCAGCGCGCCGCCGACGGCCGGGCGGCGCTCGCTGCCGTCGGCGTTGTCCGTCGTCTCTTCGTTCTCCTCGGCCTCGGTCTCGGTCTCCTTCCCCTTCCCCTTGTCCCCGTTGCTGGCGCCGGCCTCCTCTGCTGCGGCGGCCGTCTCGCTCTTTTTCTCGTCCAGCTGCTTTTCGAAGAGGACGCGCGCCAGGTCCAGCACCTCAAAGGCCACGGCCAGGTCGTCTTCGTCTTCGTCGTCGTTGTCGCCCTCGTCGGCCTCGGCGTCCTCCTCGTCCGACTGGTCCCACTCCTCGTCGCCGGCAAACTGGAAGAGCGGCTTCTTGCCCTGCAGCGCGGCTGCGGCCGCCTCCTTCTCCTCCTTGGTCGCTCCGTTGGAGGGTGCCGCTGCCGCCGTCGCGCCCGCCGCCGGTTTCGCCGTCTCGCCGCCGCCGTCGCCGTCGGCCGCCTTGCCGCCGAGCACGTCGCTCTTGGCCTGGCCGACCTTGAAGAGCGCGCGGCCGTACAGGAACAGGATCTCGGCGTTGTCCGGGTGCATCTCGCCGTTGAGCTCGGCCTGCATCTCGGCGGCGCGCGCATACAGCTCGGCCGCCTCCTCGTAGTTCTTCTGCTGCGCGTACAGCACGGCGGCGCGCGCGCACAGGTCGGCGAGCGACACGCGCCGGCTGAGCGCGGCCTGGTCGGGCGGCAGGTCGGACAGCGCGGGCGTGGCGGCGCCGGCGGGCGTGCCCTCGGCGCTGGTGGCAGCGGTGGTGGGTGTGTTGTCGGCCATGGTGGTGTCGTGGGCGGATGGGAAAGGGAAAAAGGAAAAAGGAGCAAAGTCGGAAAAACGGAAGTCACGGGATGCTATCGCGACGACACGGGGAGGAAAGAGAGGAAGGTGCAGAGACAGCTCTTTCCTTTGTTCTGGAGCTCAGATCATGACGCGCCGACTCCACTTTTGAAGAGGGTCTGATTGGACGACGCGTGTCGTATGATGATCACGAACGGCATCATCCATTCATCGAACGTGTCTGGCAACGAAAAAAATCAGGGAGCAAGATCTACATCATGACGAATAGCAGCATGTGCTTTTGGATACAGAAAGAACAGGAAACGAAACACCCATCACCCTGACCCCCCCTAATGGAACTGGTCTTCTGTCACGCCCTTGCCCATGGCGGCGGTGCTGCTGATGCCGCCGGTGACCATTTTCTGCAGCTCGTCGACGTAGGCGGCGCCGCTCCACTTCTGGTGCTTGACGACGTCGACGCCGCCGTCCATCTCGGGCTCCTGGACGAGCTCGCCGTAGGCGCGCATGCCGACGCGGGCAAAGGCGCGCGAGAACTGGTTGCTGATGAGGGCGGTGGTGTGCAGGCCGGCGAGGGTGATGAACTGCCAGCAGTAGCCGAGCGCGGCGAGGCGGCGGATGTACGTCTCCTGGTCGGCGCGCGGCATGGCGGTCTTCCAGTTGAAGCTGGGCGACAGGTTGTACGCCAGCTTCTGCTCGGGGTAGACGGCGTGCACGCCGGCGGCGAACTCGGCGGCCTGGGCAAAGTCGGGCAGCTTGCTCTCCATCCAGATGGCGTCGCAGTACGGCGCGTACGCGACGGCGCGCGCGATGCCGCAGGCGCAGCCGCCCTTGAGCCGGTAGAAGCCCTCGCGCGTGCGCGGCGCGTCCCAGTCAAAGTGCAGGGCGTCGGCAGCCGCCGCGCCGAGCACGTCGCGCGCCGCCGCGCGCATCTCGGCCAGGCTCTTGCCGCCGCCCTGCACGGCGGCCGCGTAGCGCGCCTGCGCGTCCGCGGGCGCGCCGGCGGCCGCCAGCGCGGCCGCCACGGCCTCGTCAAAGCGCAGCAGGCGCGCGTCGCGCAGCCACGCGTCCTCGACGGCCTGCAGCTCGGCGCCCGTCTTGCCGGCGCGCTCGGCGTCGGCCATCAGGTCGCCCAGCGGCCGCAGCGCCGGGTTGGTGGCGCCCAGGATGTACGCGTGGTCGCGCGGGTCGATGGTCGACGTGATCAGCGTCGCCGCCTCGGCGTCGGTGCGCGCAATCGCCACCAGGTCCACGCCCATAATGTCCGCCTGCGCGCGGATCGCCACCAGCCGGTTGATGTGCTCGCTCGTCGGCACCAGCACCTTGCCCGCCATGTGGCCGCACTTCTTCGTGCCCGGCGCCTGGTCCTCGATGTGGATGCCGGCCGCGCCCTTCTCGACAAAGAGCTTGGTCAGCTTCATCACCGCCGTCAGCCCGCCGTGCCCCGTGTCCGCGTCCGCCACGATCGGCCGCAGGTAGTCCACGTGCGCCGCCTGCGCCGCCCGCGCCGCCGCCGGCTGCGACAGCCGCTCGTGGCGCTGTTTCCGGTCGTGGAACAGCTGCGCCGTGAACAGGTGCCCGACCTTGTTCGGCACCGTCGTGTACGGGTAGTCCGCCAGGTCCGGGCCCGGCTCGTCCGTCGACGACGCCGTCGACGACGACTGCCACCCCGACACGTACACCGTGTCCAGAAAGTGCGCCATCTGCGTCACCATCGTCGGCTCCAGGCAGCCGTACGTGTAGCTGGCGTCCTTGGCCGCAAAGCGCTTCTCCAGGATCGTCCACAGCTTCTTGGCCTGCGCGTTGCTCGGGTACGCAATCGGCAGCGTGCCGCGCTTCGACACGATCTGCTCCGCCGTGAACGGCCGCTTGGTGTGGCGCCAGCGCGGCTCGCTCCACCACTTCTTGACGGCCGCCACCTCCTCGGCGAAGTGCCGGTCCTCGGCGGCCGCGTCGATGGGCGGGCTCAGCATGTTGTTGGAAGCCATGGTGGGCGTAGGGTAGAGAGTAGATGAGTAGATGGAGTAGAGAGTAGATGGGAGCAGAAAGAATGGATAAGAGGGAGGGAAGGAGAAGGAGATCTGGGGAGGAAGAAGTTGAGGGGAGGAAAGTGACCGAGACGAAAAGACACACGTCAGGAAGATAGACCGAAACAAAAGACGATCGGCAAGGGGAATGGACTACTTAATATACAAAGAACCACGCGGACTCACACACGGTCGACCCTTTTTCGTAGCCGAACATGTGACGGAGAAAGCGGCCAGAAGAATACGGGGGTACATGCCGACGCCACCGCTCCACGCAACGCGTGCCAGCGCCGTCGATCCGTTTTCTGACTACGCCGTCTGGGACGACGGCTGCGGCTACGGCTGCGGCTGGCCCAGCCATGCCTTTGGGCCAGTCCGCCTGCCCCTGCGCCGGTACGAGGCGGCGAACACAAAGGACCACCCGGGGCTGCCGCTTGCCCGAGCAGCCCACGGGAGCCGGAGGGCGGGCGAGTCATGCCTCATGCCTCTCTCACAAAACGGAACACGCAAGAGCATAATGCAGACCAGCTGCTGTAAGATACCGCAAAAGTGGGCAGATCGCCCAGCCCGCTGCTGCGCAGCCTGTGCTTTTTTTTCTTTTTTCTTTTTGCTTTCTTTTTTTTTTGTCTCTTTCGCCACGCACCGAGTTTCGACCCAGAAAGTCCCTTTCCCGTCCTGGGCCAATCAACTTACACACAGCCCGCAGCCGTCGCCCAGCAGCAAGCAAGCAGCAGCAAGCAGCAACCCCACCCTGGCCGCAACGGAGCCGACAAAACTGCCCTTTCGGCTCAAAGGACGTTTGGGGCAAAACGGAGAAAGCACGACCTGGGCGAGTCGACCTTGCCCTTGCGTTCTGCTTCTTTCTCTCGACGGGCCAATCAGCGCCCCCGCCCGGCCCGATCTTTTTT
Source organism: Ceratocystiopsis minuta (assembly GCA_001676865.1). NCBI lineage: Eukaryota > Fungi > Ascomycota > Sordariomycetes > Ophiostomatales > Ophiostomataceae > Ceratocystiopsis > Ceratocystiopsis minuta. The sequence continues at coordinate 57,729 of LZPB01000082.1, forward strand.
TTTTGGTCTCCTTGTTTCCCCGGGACACTGGTTGGCATAGCGCTCGGAAAGGCTGCGCCAGTCCGTTTTCCATGACTCAATGTCTCCCCCCCCCCCCCCCCCNNCCCCCCCAGAAAAAACGCCCCAGGCCGGGGGCCGCGTCTGGGGATGGGCATAGTCCACTTGGTCCTCGTTCCATTCCGCCGACGCCCCGGTATATGCACCAAACAGAGCCATGCACGTAACCGACGGGCGCGAAAAGCATGTGAGCCGAGCCTCGCTCATCGGCAGTCGTTTGGGTCTTTGTTGTCTTACAGAGTACGAGAGACGTGCATGGTGGTTTTTGTATTCTTTTTTTTCGAGGTCAGGCGGTCGTTGTGTGCTGTGTACGAGCAATCCTGTGCTCAAACCCTCCTTGGTGACGTAGCTGTAGCCACTCGTCCTCTCGTTTCCCTCTTCCTTTTTTTTCTCTTTTTTTCGGTCTCTACTCCGTATCGCTCCTCGAACCTTCTCACATTCTCCCCCGTCTCTCCATTCCTTCTCTCCTTCCCTCCCTTGACTCACACTCGGCTCCTCCACCGCCTTCTCCCTTTTCGTTCTCGTTCTTTGTCGGCTGCCAGAGCCTGGACCTCGGTTGTGGGGAAAGCTGATGGCGCTTCGGGCGCTAGTCCGAATCGACGTCCAAGAATGGACACGCAGGAACCAAGGAACCATCAGACGCAGAGACGCAGCCATCCCCGATCCGCCGCCCTCCAGCTCGGCGAACCGCCGTCTCGTGCGAGGAATTCTCGTAATTTCGCTCGCTTTCCCATTGTGTCATCACATGGGGAACGAAAGAGCCGAGCCGGGCAGCGCCCGCCGGCTTCTGACCGGTCCACCCGGCCGTCGTTCTTCGGCATCGCCTTTATCTCTTGTCTCTTTTGCATGATCCTACGAGCTTCTTCCCTGCTTCTTCATAATGCGTTGCAACGTAGACTCTGTCTGTCTGACTGTATCCCTTATCATCGCCCTGCAGCTGCCGAAAACCACACGGGCTGCTCTGTTCCCCCCCCCCCCCCCCCCCCCCCGTCTGTCCGAGAATCTGCCTCCCTCCCTCAGCCGAGAACGAAGCCCTCTCTATCCAATCGGCTCCGGGTCTCGCCGACCTGCCGGCTGTGGGGCGCCCCCGGCTGCGCATCCCCGGCTGCACACCCCCGGTCGGCCACCCGTCGGCCCAATGCCCGTTGCCGGCCCCGCCCAAGGCTCTCTCCCGGCTATGCTTCCGACCGCCCACCGCGTCCAGCGCCGCTACTCCATCGTCGCCAGCGCCTTCTCCCGCTCGTGCTCAATCGCCGCTTTGAACGCGTCCCACGGCGTCATCGTGCCCAGCGCATTGCGCGCGTGCGCCCGCACAATCTGCAGCCCGTACACGTAGCTCGCATTGACCCAACCGAACCTGCTTTGTTAGTAAAGTCAAAAGAAAACAGAAGGACGGACGAAGCAGAACGCACCCCTCCTTGGCCACGCCTTTGAAGTCCAGGCCCTGGTTGCCGTACTCGGCGTCCACCCGGTGCGGATCGACCGGCCGCGTCACGTCGTACTTCTCAACCACCACGCCGTTAAAGTCGCTGTACGCCTTGGTGATCATGAACAGCCACTTGTACGCCAGCCGCTCCGCCTCCTCCACGTAGCTGTACCGGTACAGCCCCGTCCACGCCAGCATCTGCTGCGGCGCCCACCCGTACGGGTAGTCCCACTGCCGGTTCGGCCGCTCCAGCGACACCGGCCCGCGCGACTTCTCCGTCCCCGACAGCAGCCCGCCGTGCGCCTCGAACCGCGGCAGCGCCTTGGCCACCAGCGCCGCCGCCTGCTTCGGGCTCGACACCCCCGCCCACATCGCCCAGAAGGTCGTGCAGCTCTCGTACGTGCACTGCTCGCGCTTGACCGTGTCGTAGTCAAAGTACATGCCCTCCTTCTCGTTCCACAGGTACTTGTCGATCGCCAGCTTCCGCCGCTTCGACCGCCGGTCCCACAGCGCCGACGTCTCGACCTGGCCCGCCTGCATCGTCCCCACGCAGTACTCGGCCGGCACCACCAGCTTGTCGTTGAACACCGTGCGGATCGTCCGCGCAATGTCCATCTCGTACTTGAACAGCAGCGAGTTGAGGTCGATCGTCGCCAGGTTCGCGCACACCCGCTCCAGCCGGTACGACGTGTCGTGGCCCGACTCGCGCACCGCCCGATCGTGCAGAAAGTACTCGTCCAGCTCCGGCTCCTTCACCGACCCCGCGTTGTACGCCCGCACAAACTCCGCAAACGTCATCCCGTGCTTGTCCGCGTACGGCTGCAGAACGTGCAAAAAGTGCGTCGCCTCCGTCTCCGGCGGCACGCCCAGGCCCTCAGGCCGGTAGCGCGACAGGCCCGTCACCGGGTCCAGCCGCGGCTCCGCCACCCACACGCTGTGATACTCCTTGATGGCCGCCAGGATGGCCGTGCGCAGAAACTCGAGCGCGTCCGGCTCCTCGCGGATCCGGTCGTACACGCGCAGCGCCATGTCCGTCAGAAAGGGCGGCTGGGACCGGCACAGGTAGTACGAGCGGGTGGCGTTAAGGATCTTGCCGTAGTGGCGGATGCAGAAGCAGAAGTTCTGCACCATGCTCTTGGCCAGATGCACCTTGTTGTTGATCAGCAGCCCGAGCGACTCCATGTAGCTGTCCCACCCGTACAGCTCGTTGAACCGGCCACCGGGCACCACAAACGGCAGGCCCCGGAGCGTCTTCTCGCCCGTCTCGGGGTCGTCCACCTCTTCCATGGCCACGGCCAACAGCCCAGGGCGGTCGTTCAAGTCGCGCATGATCTCGGGCGTGACCTTTTCGGGGAGCATCTGCACGTCCAGCCGGATTTCGGGGCGGTCCGCGGCCAGCTTTTTGTAGTACGCGTACTGCTCGGGCGCGCCAGGAGGCACATAGATGCGCGGGCGCGGGTCGTCGGTCCAGTCCTTGGGGTCGCGGGCAGCAATCTCGATGCTGGAGGCGTCGATGCGGCGGGTCAGACTATCCCAGAAGTGGTCGCGGATCATGCGAGACAGGCGGTTAACCGGGTTCTCGTTGAGGCGCGCCTCGTCAAGGATAATCTGGCGGCGGCCGTACTCCTTGGCCAGGGTGAGCTCCTGCATCAGATTGGACAGCATGTAGGTACCGCGGATGTCGAAGCGGTTGTAGCCGTTCGATGCGGCCGTGCGCAGTGTGAAGACCTTGGGACCGTTGTCCTCGATGGTGATTTGCATGTTGCCGTCCGTGTCCTCCTGGTTCTTCAGGTTCTCCAGCGTGGAGTCGACGTCGATAAGAAAACGCCGCGAGTGCAGCGGGGTGGCCTCGTCATGACTGCCGCGGCGAAAGGGCTCCTTGAGGCCGATGCGGGAAAACTGCTTCTGGAGACTGTTTTGCGAATAGGTGCGTGTACGGGTGCCGGAACGGAGGTTCCTGTGCCGCTCCTCGGAGGTGTAGTAGGTCTTGGCATCGTCGTAGGCACTGAAGTCGTCGGAAGCCTCGCGGCCGCGCGGCACTTCAGGCGAAGTCATGGTGTTGGATCGTTGTCAACAAGATGGCAGCGTCTGTGAGGGCGTGTATCTGCCAGAGGAATCAGATGAGCGGACAGCAACGAGACATTTGGGTAAGGAGGGGGTGGAACGAGGGGAGGAGTGTAGTGGAAGAAGTGGAGGGATTATGCGCCAACCTTTGCCTTGTTGAATAGCCCAATCACACAGCTTGTAAAAGTGCCGTTGGAGGCGGTCAAGATCGTCGACGAGAAGAAAGAGAATGACGGCTGGAAAGACGAGAGGAGCAGACGATGAAGAGGATACTCTGCTCGGGGAGGCCGGTCGAAGAGACAGTCCCCGAAAATGAGTGAAAAATGGGATCGTACAGCTGATGCTGTGCGTCGAGGCCGGTCGGACGAGTGGGGGGACAGACGAGAAGCGAGATGAAAGAGGATGATAACGACGAGGAGGGACGACGCAACGACGAGTTCAGCCCTAGATTAACAGCCAACGCAATGGTGCACACGAGGGAAAAGGCGTGTTTGTGTTTGTGGTCGTGTTCGACGACGCTGGAGGTGGCAGTACACGATGTGCGACGATGGGAGGGGAGAAAAAAATAACGAAAGGGAGGGTGGCAGTCCTTTCGAAGCCAAGCAACTCTGCGGTGAGTTGGGTTTGTGGTTGCTGCGTGGGGTTGGCGTGGGGCAAATGATGTAAATCTTTGTGAGGGCTTGACAGGTGGCAGCAGGGCAGGTGCCGAGCCTGCGGCAGCTGCTGGCGGGTAGTTTAGCGGTGCTTTAGCGCATTGGGCCTGGATTGGGCGCTGTAGAACGCGGTATTTTCGAGTCCGAGCAACGCCCAGGGACAAGAGCTAGATGCCCAGAAGGGCAACAGCATAGCAGCGCTTTATTAATGGCCGCAGTAGCCGTTACGAATGAAAAGCCACCAGACGACGCGGTGAGGAGGAGCCAAATCCGAGGCCGCGGCGTTAAGCTTCAGCAGACAGCTCCAGTGGAGATATATTAAAGGCATGATCTGTCTCTAGCGGATGAGGCGTTCTGTATCTTACCTTGGGGCATGATCTGCCGCAGCCGGGGCCGAAGTCGGAGGCATTACGAGAACGAAGTCATTTTACGCGTCTGCTCTGACGCGCAGCGGGCACACCATCTGCCGTGCCACGGTCCGTCTGCCCCCGTAAGACGCGAGAAGGGGCATCGAGAAAGAAGGCCGTGAGGAGAGACTGTATCTAGACATTGTAGAACTGTATGGACTCTTTATTTGGCGATTTAACAGCTTTTCACCACGTGCTCTTTTACAGTTGCCTCTTTCGGCGTTCATCTCTCAACCCCCCCACCCCCCCACCACGGCCAACTCGATTCGGACCTCGACTCTTGGCGGAGAACACCGCCGGTCTCGACCACACCTTAGAAGCTCACGATCTCAATGCACGGCGCCCTCTAGTCCCCTGTCTCGTGCCCTTTTTCCTTTTTCCGCGTCTCGTGCTATGGCCTCGCGCCCCATGGGCCCGTTGTTGACTTAACCAGGCGTCTCCCTCGACGGCTCTCCGTCTTCCTCCCCGATCTTGGACCATCCTCCGATCGACTGCCCTTCCATCGACTCTGGCTCCTTGCACCTTCTCTCCCTCCTTTTCTACCCTTGCACCATGGCTTTGTTCGTCGATTTCGAAGATGAGGATGTCGAGCCGCCGCAGCATATGCAGCCGGCCAAGCTGATCTGGAGCAGCACGGCCGCCGTCCTGGACAAAGCTCCCTCGTCGACAACGCCGTCGTCCACGGTGCCGACACCACCCTCGCCGCCACCCACCCGGCCACAGACCGCCATCCAAGCGGATGCCTCTCCTCCGGCCTCCGCGGCCGCCGAGAAGACGCGCATCGCCGCCGACCCGAACGTTCCCAACTGGAACTCCATGACGGAAGCGCTGGGATGCTATCCGTAGGCCTATGCACCCTTTTCTTGCTTCCCCCTATAGGGGTAGGGAACCAACTAACCGCGGACCCGTCGTCTCGCGCTGCCGTGTCTTCTGTCCGTCTATACAGAATAGCTTCTTCCGTCGCGTCCAACCTCGATCTGAACTCGCTCGACAGCTTGTCACAAACCTGCCGCCAGATCCGCTCGGGACTCCTGCAGTTCCGCAAGCCGCTGCTGGCCTCCACGCTGCGCTGCGTCAACGACGCACGGCCGGTCGATGTCGACGACTCCCTGCGCTTCCGCGCACAAGCCGGCAACTGGTTCTACATGGAGGACCGGTCCCGCACCGACTTTGGCGGCAAGGCGGGCCAATGCGCCCGCGACATGGTGTCTTCCTGCCGTCGGTGTGGCACGGTCGTCTGCCGGGTATGCACATGATCTACAGGGAGGGCAGAACGGGAGAATGTCCACGCTTTGCACGCTGCTAACACGCTGACCCCCCCCCAGAATTGCGCCATCAAACCGCCGGCCCCCATTGTCCTCCGCGACCGGCACCGCCGTCTCTGTGACGGCTGCGTCAAGGCCCCGCTCGCGATGCTTACGAAGCCGGCGCTCGCTGCCGGCACGCCCTTGCACGCCGAGGCCATGCAGCACGCCATCTGCAGCTGCGCGACCGAGGGTGTCTGGCTGTGCCAGGCGTGCGGCCGGGGAATCCGCGGGGCAGACTACGACTACAAGGCGTGCGTTTCTCCCTTTGGGTACCAAGAACGGAAAAGAAGGGACTGGCTGACCGTCTGACAGAATCTGGAAATGGCGTACGCAGTACGGCGAAATCCTCGGCGGCCTGGGCACCGGCATTGGCGACGGCGACTGCGGCGTCAACTGTGGGCGCGACAAGGACTGCTGCTGCGCCAAGGAGCGCGAGCAGGAGACGGACTGCGACGCCGAGGATGCGCGCGAAGCCGAAGAAGGCGGCGGCGGCGGCGGCGGCGGCGGTGGCGGCGGCAGCACGATCGGGTCGTACGCGGGCTCGTCGTCGCTGTCCGTGAGCTCTGTGGCCTCTGCGGCGGGCGGCTCGGCGCCGTCGTCGCCGTCGGCCGCCTGGGCCATTCCCGTGGCCCCCGCCACGCAGGCGGCCGCGACGGTGGGCTCGCCGCTGTACTCGCCCGAGGTGGCGGCGGCGCTGGTCAACCGGCGCACGCCGTCGCCGGCGATGGGCCCCGGCTACGCGCGGCACGAGGTCGAGGGCATCGGCGGCGTGGTCAAGCGCATGCGCGTGCGCATGGTGCGCGTGGCCGCGTGCGTCCCGGACTGGGAGGACGAGCGGGCGCGCGGCGCGCTGCTGGAGCGCGAGATCACCGGCGAGGTCCGGAGCTGGTGCGGCTGGTGCTTCCGGCCGATCCCGGGCGCCAAGGACATCGAGACGGACGGGCTGTGAGGTCACCTTGGTGGTATTTTTTTCCTGTTTTTCTGTTCTAATTGGGTTTGAGGGCAACACGGCAAATACGATATAACGAAAGAGTCTCGCAGAAGAGGGGACCGACTATCCATACGGCGACAGGATTGGATAACTCGAGGCACAAATACAAATCAGCAGCATATTTAATAACAATAGACACCGAATGGCCTCTTCTCTTCCAGCTTGTGTGCTGTTTTGGTTGTACAGGAGATTTTCTTGTTCGTTCTGCTCTAGGTTTTGTACAAATCAAAGATAAACTGGCAGTAGAAACAAGACATCGTTTCTTCAGAGCCCCTCGCCTCTCACAGCTCGCCGTTGTACAGCAGCTCCCGCCGCTTCCTCCGGTCGTCCCGCGCCTTGGTCCGGATCGGCCCCCACCGCTGCCGCACCGCCGCCAGCGCGTCCTGCCGCTGCTGCCGGTGCTCGGCGCTGCTGCGCACCGCCAGCATCACAAAGATGGGCGAGCACTGGAAGTGCCGCGCCAGCCGCAGCACGCTCCACTCGAGCGGGTCGAGCGCGCGCAGCCGCCGCAGCTCGGCCACGTCGGCTTCGGAGAGGTGGTATTTCTGCTCCGGCGCGTCGTACGACCGGTGGGGGAGCACCGGCGCCAGGGGGGCAGCGCTTGAAGCAGCACCCTCGCCGGCGGCGGCCGCCGCCTGCGCCTGCTGGAACAGCGCCGTCAGGTTCGTCCGCCGCCGCGGGTCCGTCTTGGGCAGAAACTTGAAGGGCGTCTGGTACACGGACGGCGCGCTGGCGGGCGGGTTGTAGAGGAGGAGCGTGGCCGGGCTGCTGGCCGCGGCCGCAGCGGAGGTGGCGGCGGCGGACGGGATCACGCCCAGCGCCGTGGCCGGGCTGTCGCCGCCCAGCTTGGCCGCCCTCTTTTTCGCGCCGCCGCCGACGACGCCGCCGACGGACGCGGGCAGGAAGGACGGGTGCGGCGCAATGTTGCGCGCGCGCTTTGTGCGGTTGGCGGTCGACTGGTAGCGGCGGTCGCTAGGGCGGTGCGCCACGAGGACAGAGAGCAGCAGGGAAGAAGGGGATGCGGAGGAGGAGGAGGTGGTGGTGGTGGTCGAGACGCACGAGGCGGCGGCCGGGGCGAGGACGCGGCCCGTCCAGATGCCTCGTCTTGCTGACGGCGCCGCCGCAGCTGCAGAGGTGTGTGTGCGGAAGACGAGGGCCCTCGGGTTCGAGCACCGGGCGGCCGCCGCCGCTGTCGTCGTCGTCGTCGTCGTCGCTGCCGCCGTCGCCCGGCACGCGACCCGTCCCAGGAGGCGCTGGGCGTCCATTTTCGCTTTTCGTGGGCCCCTGGTGTGCCGAGCCGTGCTGGAGACTGCGCCGGATTCACAGGTTGCAGGCCGGGAAGTCGTGCTGTCGAATTGCCCGAGTCCCAGAGTCGCCGGTCTGACGATCCCAGATTCAAAACTCAAAAAAAATCTGCTTCGGTCTCCGTCCAGGGGCTGGGAGCTCTGCCATTGGTGCTCCGAAAATTGGTCACGTGAAAGACGCACTCGACAAATGTGGGTCCCTACGCAAGATCGACGAAATCAAGGCAGCCGTCAATCCAGATCGACTGAAGTACAACACGCGCCGCTTTGGCAGTGGCAGTACGGGGTAGATAGAAAGGGAGGGGAGGATCCTACTCCCGTACTTTCCTCTCTCCCCTCCTTTACGTAGGCTATCTTTTCAAGATAAATGGTGCAGGAGAACGTCCGTCTTCCTGCCCGTTGAGCATCAGTCGACATTGAATCAACCATCAAATTGCCTGGAATTGATCGAATCGTCATCGAATCACTCTCCGCGAGCACGCCCAGATCGGGACGGAGAACGAGCGGGAGCAAAGAAGGATGACACGCATTATTGTCTATGCCGGTGCTCTGGCCGCCTTTCTAGGGGGTACGTCTCTTTCTTTCTTTTCTTCAATCTGGCTCTTTGACTCTCCTCGCTGACGACGCCTCCAGCGGCCGGCATGTCCACGGCAGCCGTTCTCCTCCCCAGCTGGGCCAACTACATCATGTACCCGACCGACCCTGATGCCGACCCCTTCTGGATCACCCTCGGCCTGCACCAGGCCTGTGCCTCGGACGGCGTAATCAATGCCGACGGCGGGCTCGGCCTCCACGGCCCCTTCCACCGGCGTGGCTACTGCCGTCCATTCCCCCGCCGCTCCATCGACTGCGCCGCCGGGTCCATCCTGTCCGGTAGCTTTGGTGGTGGCCTCGCCGGCCTCGGTGGAAACAGTGGCACCGGTGGCGCCGCCACCACCGCTGCGGACTCCTTCTGCACAACCTGGCGCACCGCCGGCTTCCTCATGGAAGCCTCGCTCGTCATTGAGCTCGTCATCCTAGTCGGCTTCCTCGCCGTGCTGATCGGCGGCAACAACCGCCGCATCAAGCGCCACTTCGGCTGGCGCGTGCTGTCGCCGCTCCTCGCCCTGGCCGCCGTTCTCCAGCTGGCCGCCATGGTCGTGGTCGCGCACGTGGTGCGCAACGACGACCGCTTCCTGGTGCCCGGCTGGTCGCTGGCGACGTCGTGGCGGCTGTGCACGGCTAGCTGGGTCGTGGCGCTTCTGGCCGGCGTCGGCTTGGCGCTGTCGGCGTGGGTGCTGCCGCCCGAAGACGGCTATGACTTCCTAGACGACCTCGCATCCGATGACGGGGCGCCGTTCGGAGAATGACTGTAACGAGAGACGGACATCGCATGCGGTGTTTCTTTTCTCCCATAAATTTGTATAGTTCCGTGGCTTTCTTCTTCTTTTCTTCTTGTTTCTTTCATGTGTTCAGACGGCGTTTGTTGTATTTCGGGTCATATACACGCATTTTCGTCTTCATGTTTCCTACCAGGACGCCAGAACCGGACACGTCCCGCAGCGAACTGACCTTTGTGTGCTCGCTCTGCTATCCATACTTTGCTCGTCGCACCGGCTTTGCGACGGGTATATCGTCTGCTTCGTCGTCCTCAATCGGGTCTCGGTCAATGTCCAGACTCGGAAGACTACGAATGTCCACCCGCTGGATCGCAAACAGCTCTGTGCTTTCCTCGCAGTTGTCTGCATCCTCTTCTTTGCTGGTTTCTGCATCGCGCTCCGCGTTGCTTTCCGCGCTCACTGCCGTGGAACGGGTTCTTATCTTCGTGTTTGCCCCATCCCCTTGCTCTTGCTCTCCAGTTGCCCTATAGCAGCCGCTGTTCTTATCGCCACACCGATCCTTGTCTCGAAATGCATCCGGTGTCCAGCTTCTAGACTGGCTCCTTGCGGGATTTGTTCTATGATGTGCAGGCGAAATATCAGTTCCCGGGTCATCGTCCTCTGGAGGTTGTATGCCGACAACAACTGCCTCGGCGTTTGGCCACGCCGCCAAAGGCGGCGGTGTCAAAACAGCCAGACTATTGGATCCAAAGTCACGCTCAGCCTCCTTTGTTTGGAGTCTATCAAGAACTGTTGACACGCTGTGGTGAGTATTGATCTTATTGGATGCCAAGCTTTGCGGCATGGCCGGCCGCGGTGTCGTCATGTCCGGCGGTGGTTGACGAAACGGGCCAACCCAAGCGTTCTGCAAAGGCGTGTCGTGTCGTCGCTGCCGAGACAGGGAATTGTGCCATTGGTATGTCGTCACGTTTCGTGGTTCTCGCGTTATTTCATGTGTCTGGCTCGACTCCGTCCACGGTGAACTTGTCTCTGTCGCATACCTCTGCGGCGGCAGTGTTGTCGACGTGGCCGTGGTTGAGGAGCGATTAGAGCTGGAGGAACCAGGCGCCCTTCTCTGGTGTACTGATGGCGACAGTGGAGAGGACACTGTTGGCCACTGCTGGACAGGTTGAGCGAAGTCCGCATGCGGCATAGCCATCACCGGTCTGTGGGTGGGAGAGGGGAGCGTGCGGCCCGTCCCGCCCCCCCTTGCCCCAAGTGGCTTGTGTGGAAAAGGAGCCCCAGTCCTCGGTTGTTGTCGGCCAACCGCGTCCGGGAGGCGCATGTCGCCGCTTATTCGGGTCGGCTGGTTGACTGGCCATTGCAAAGAGTCCCTTTTGTCGCTCCTGTGGACATGGCTGCCTCTGCTTCTGGCGGTGTTCTCTGTCGCCGTGTCTCCTGCATGCGGCTCATCTTCCTTCCAGCCCCAGGCTGGGGCGTCTTGGCTAAAGCGTGCAAAGTGCATCTTCAGCGGCTGCCGCGCCTTGGCGCCCGTCCAGTCGTCCATCGCTAGCAGCCTGCGCCGCTTCTCTTCCTGCTGTGTCGGTGGTGGTGGCGGCACTTCTTGGTGGTGGTCAGTGACGGCGCCTCTTCCGTCTCTCCATTCTGCCGGAGATCCCTCTGTGGCGATGTGTTGTTGCTTTCTCCTTTCCCACCGCTGCCGGCCCCCCACAGCAGTGCTGTCTGGGACGTCCGAGTGGACGTCAGGGATGTGCCATGGGACACGCCGCTTCTGCGACACAGCTGCCTGTGCACCACCACGCACAAAGCCATCCTTGTCTTCATCGTACCAAGGCGGCTGGATGGCGGTTCTGTCTTCCAGGTGTGTGGTCTCCTTGAATTGACGTTGGGAGGGCGGGAACAGGTCAGCAGCTTGTTGGTCCTCGTCGAGATCGTCGATGCCATGATCCGCGACGCCTGCATTGCTTGTACCATCTGGTCGGTTGCGTTTTTCGAATGTCCAGTCCCCGACGGGGATATCCATCCAACTCATGGTATCGTGATGGAGATCAGAAAGGTGATGGACGATCGCAGGAGCAGCACAAGGTTTACATTCGGCGAAACTGCTCACTTACAGACAGACACGCAGATGAAAACGAAGATGCGAGAGAAAAGGAAAGAGCAACCCAAAGGGGGCTGCAGGAAAGGAAGGAGCATCTCCCCCCCAGAGGAAGTCACGTATGGGATGTCGCACGTTCCCAATCAGGAAAGCAGGTAGGTATTTTTGACTGGCAGACTGGGTTGATGATATTTTGACCAGAAACAAAAACCAAACATAAGCGAAAACAAGAACTCGGGGTGCACACCCTTCAACAACGACCACACGAGGGTTCGTCAGTGTACGCAGGGGCAGTCTCTATTCATGGATTGATTCTCATTGTGTGTTCATTTTTGACTGGATATCCAACAGGTAACAAACCCGGAAACGAAAGAAAACGAAACCGAAAAAGAAGACGAAAGAAAAAGCACAAGATCCTCCCAAAACACATAACCTCCTTTAAACTTTCGGCCGTATCCCATTTTCCCATCATATCTATTCGCTCTCTCCGTCGGCTCATTTCGACTTTTCGACTTTCTCTATTTTCTTCGACTGGGTTCAAAAAACCGCCCTCCAATATTGCGCCAAACGCCAAGTTTCCAAGAGCAAAAAAAAAAAAAATTCAACCCAACTCCCTTCGTTTCCTTTTTCCTTTACCAATACTGCTCCGCAGGCTCGGCCCAGTCATTGCCGCTCCAAACCTGCGACATATCGTTCATGTTCCACGGCATGTTGAAAGGGTCGTGCATCGCCGTGCTGGCCAGGGGCTGCGGGTTGAACGCTGCATCCATGTGGCCGAAAATGACAGGCATGGGGGACTCGTGCATGTCGTGCGAGCCGTCCGTGCTGCCACCCGAGTGACTGCTGCTCGCGTGGCTGTCGGTGCGACTGACCGCGCTGGCCATGCTGCCCATACCCGAAGATGCCGACGACGCTGACGCCCAGGAGCCCTGGTCACCAAGACCGTCGACCTTGTGGACGGCCTGCGCCGCAGCAGAGGGAATGTGCTGCTGCTGCGAGTAGAAATACTCGTCTTGTTGCATATGCTGCTGCTGCTGCTGCTGCATCTGGTGGTACTGTGTGTATTGCGGCTGCTGTTGTTGAGGGTGCTGCTCGTGCTGCCGACCGTGTTGCTGCAACTGCTGTTGCGGCACGGTCACCAGGGCCTGCACAAAGTCCGTGGTGGCGGCGGCAAAGCGCTGCATGGTGGGCGAAAACTCTTTGCACTCGTGCAAAATGACGGTGCTGGCCTTCAGTGCATCCAGGATGCTACGGTCGTTGCGCCGGTCGCTGTTGATGGCGAAGCGACTCATGGCGAGCGGCATGCAGAAGGCCTCGATGAAGAAGACGTCCCATCCAGTCTTAGAGTTGAACAGACCCGAGCAGAACAGTTGATTGAGCACGGCAACGCCCACCTTGGCCGAGTCGATGCACTTGCGGGCGTACAGCACAGAAGTGTTGTCCGGAGCTGGGTACGACGCCGAATCGGCAGACAGCGACGGGGACGACGAGGGGGACGGGAACGGCATCTCCGGTGTCAGCTTGCTGGACCGTGCCGATCCCCGGGTTCTGCTGTTGGCTAGCGCCAGCAGGAAGGGCCGGCACAGCAGCGTCACAGTATAGTGGTACTGGACGTGCAGCAGCAAAATGGCGCGCATGTGCGTTGGCGAAGGGGCCGGCTCGGACTGCGGCCACAGGTGGGGTGGCAGCTGGGCATGCCACTGGGCCAGGGCAGACCCCGTTGCCGCAGCCATATCCAGCAGCTTGTGGGGGTCATCGTTGGCCGGGCCGGCGCTGTACTGATGCTTGCAGATGGTACCGAGCAGCATCATCAGCTCGGTGTGGGCACCGATATAGCCCTGGGGCTGGATCTGCACGTCGCCGGTGTCGAGAATGTCCTCGTGCGGCAGGCCGACGTTGCATTCGGCGTCATCAATGGCCGATGTGCGGCCTAGGGACGAGCACTCCAGGCGCTCAAAGACGAACAGGGTCCACCAGACGCGGCGACGCAGCTCGCGCTCGAGCGGGCTGCACTTGGCATGCAGGCTGTTGCGGTGCAGACCGATGGCGACGGCGATCCGGATGGCGACGCCAGTCAGGTTCCAGCATGCGTTGCGATTGCGGGTGATGTGCAGGTACCGGCTGTAGAGCATCAAGGCCTGGACGTGGACGAGCATGGAGCCAGCGATCACGTCGGGCAGCGCTTCCTGCGCTTTCGCCAGACAGCGGGCGCGCAGGGCGTCGAGTGCGGCACGGCCGTTTTGTGCTAGTGTGCTGTCGGCGCTGTTGGTCGTAGCCGCGGCTGCTGCGGCGAGCTGACCGCGGAGGGCTCGGGTCTGTGCGGGCGAGGCAACCTCCAGGCCCAAGACGAACACCATGGACAGGCACATCAGCCAGGCAGACTCGCTGGCGGGGGTCTGGCGGCGCTGCTGCGTGGGCCATATGCTCTCGTACTTGGCCTGGAACAGAGCGCGGTTGAACAGCGGGAAGTCGCAGTGGACTTTGTCAAAGAACAGCGCAACAAGGGCATCGGCCACGTCGCGGGGTGGCAGTTCCATGTCGGCGCCCATGCTGTTGCTGCTGGCGTCGGCATCGGCCGCATCGTTAGCGGGCTCGGCGCTGCGCATCCGGCCCAGCATCGTCTGGTGGTGGCCCATGGTCTGCTCGGCGTCTCGCTGCTTCGTGGCAGCAGGCGACGCGGCGTTGGTGGCCGCAGTGGCAGGCGGCGCACCGATGGCGGCCATGGCATCCCACAGCTTGGTCAGAAGCGTGTAGGAGCCGAGAGGGCCGATGTAGCGCGGAGGCTCGAGGGGGTCTTCGAAGAGGAACTCGTCGGAGGGCGGCTTCTGCGCAAAGGCGTCGCCGGCCGGCGGCGGGGTTTCGACGGACGAGATCGCATCGGTGCCAGCGAAGGCGACGGCGGCGGTGGGCAGAGACAGGGTGGCTGCCGAGACGACAACGTCCATGGGCGCAACAGTGGCGATGTTCTCGCTGGCGTGGGTGCGCATCAGAAGGCGGGGGTCGGTGGCGGTCATGGCCATGGAGACGTCTGCTGCGCCACTGGAGGGATCGATGGCAGGGTCGATGGGCAACGGCGACGAGGCGGACGATGACGGCGGAAACGAGTACGAGGCGTGGCGGGCGCTGTGCGGCTGGTGGTACATGGCATGCAGCAGCAAGTCTTCCGGCGACTGCACGGTGATGGACTCGAGGACGGGGCTGCTGGCCGCCGGTGAGGGGGGTGGGAGAGCGGCGGCGGCGACGGCAGCGGCAGCGGCTGAAGGGTCGTGCAGGGTGTGTCGCCGCTGTTGTTGCTGCTGCTGCTGCTGTTGCTGCTGCTGGCTATGGTGGTGGCCGTGGCTGCTGTGATGGTGCTGCTGCTGCTGCTGCTGTCTGGGGGACGGAGTCGAGGATGCGCCGGCGGCGGTGACGACGGACAGGCTGCGGTAGACGCGTCGCTTCCTGGGCTCGGTGGTGGTGCAGGTGCGGCCGCAGTCGCCGCAAGCACGGCATGTGTCGGTGGTACTCTTGCGCAGACACTTGCATCGCTTCTTCTTGCACCAGTCGCAGCTCATCTCGGTGCGCTGGCGCTTCTCGGGCGGGACGCGGCGGCGCATGAGGCGGAGGAGGGCGGCCGAGGGGAAGTCTGGCTCGTCGCCGGGCGAGTCGATGGTGATGGCGGCCGGGTCGACGGCCGTGCCGGAGTCCATGGCTGTCAAGGCGTCGGACTGGACGGCCGAGAAGTGCCTTGGCCGCGGGCCTTGCATGATGCCCGTAGGTAGGGAGAAAAAGGGGGGAAGGGGGGGGGGGGGGGAAAGGG